>JAOBSW010000023.1:0-188377 GCA_026214975.1 Gentiana macrophylla | reverse complement strand
AAATAAATGTGTAATGTAAATAAACAAAATTATAGGTTTAGAGGTGGTGTAAGCACTCATCCTCTCTTCCCCATTGTGATGCGGAGAAAATTTCACTAGGAACTCTTGAGATGCCATTACAAAAAGTCTATCTTGATAGTCCTTGACTAATCCACAGCTTCACTATCTAAACACTTGTAGAACATGTAGGATGCTGCTCTTCAATTGTTTGAAGCAGCAGTCCTTGGAGGGTTGTCTTGCCTCTTCACCAACTCATCACAAACACAGTCTTCACATTTGACTCTATGTCCTTCTGACTTCTTGGTGTTTCCAATCTAAAACCTTTGATAAAATGAAAGTTGAGACTTGAATCAATAACTATGATTCAATTTGTGATTTGAGCTTTCTCTTGTAGATAAAATAGTTATGCGACTCTGTTTTCTTCAAATGAATGATCTTTCTTTGAATGCTTTGAAGATCACTTGAGGAATTTCTTGATCTTGCAATAAAGTGCTTAGCGAAATTCTTATGATTTGCTTTCCCTTAGTATGATCTTTCTTGATTAAATTAATTCTTAGAATTCCACCCTCTTCTAGTTGTAGAAGAGATCTATTATAGGGGTTTCTCCAACGGTTAGTTCATTTGAATTTGAATCAGCCATTAGCCGTCAGTGGTCTGCTCTCTGTATGTTGTGATGTCGAAAGGACACTTTTATAGACCAATCAAGTTGGTTGAATTACAGATCGATATCTTTTAGTTAAAGCGGAGTTAACCATGGCGTAGTCGATTTCGATTTTAAGAGCATTAGCGAGTTTTACTAACTGCTTCAAAATGTCGAGTTCTCTATCATTCATCGATTATAATTGACTAAATCAAATACACCATAAGTATATATCATCTACGAGTTCATTGACCTTATGACTCTTAGTTCTTACGGCAAGATTCATAAAGTGATTCGGTCATCACAATCTTGCACGAAGTCTAACTTTACAATCTCGACTTAGTCGCCATAAGCGAGTTTGAACCCCGATTCTTATCTTCAATAGCGAGTTTGAACCCTCGATTCTTGATCTTAGATAAGCCAGCGAGTTTGTACCCGGCGAACTTACATTCTTTAGTTACGTCTTGGTGTAGTAAGAGCGATTTTCCGTATCTCATTTGGATCGGTTTCCTTAGATATATACCTCAATTTCTCGATTCGGAACCTAGAAATATTACGTGCTTGTCTAATTTAACATACAAATATCGGACTACATTAAATCCTATACGTTGATTTATAGACATCTTTTAGCTTTGCATTATAGCACTAGTTATGACACTTCATCAATGAAATTAAAAAAAAATTGAATAAGTGATGAATCATCATCAAAACATAAATTTTATTTCCAACAACGAGACTTCATAGGTTATGTCAACTCATAATGTCTTGTGCTTCTCTACTAGTACTTATTTGCAAGCATTTACTCTGCCAGTTACTGTTTCACTTAGCCATCCTACCAAGCTAGTACAATAGGTATGCATTGAACTTATACAACATGTGGACTAAGTAAATCTTATGAGAGATTTACAACTTATTTCGACACTATAATAGCTGATCGGCCCGTCAAAACACAATAAAATGTTCATAACAATGCTTAAAATAGTATATCTATGGCATCGACATTATTTCCATTCTGAGCTAAAATAGTTGTTTGACATATAAATATATTCCGTCGAATGTCATATGTCGGGTTCATGTTGTATTTTGTATTTAACGTTTATTTTCCTTTATTCGATATAATTTTGCGTTATGTTATGATTAGGATCAAATATTGGGCATATAAAACAGGTCGAAGTGAAATGAATGAATGGATTGAGGCTTAGGGTATTCTATAACCTTCAAGCTAAGTCGGCAAAAGAAAAAGGACAAAAATACCCGATTAATAGGCTGACTTATCGAGAGTCCAAAATCTTCCAAATGTCTTTTCTTGGGCGAGGAGTAGTTTAGGTCTTTCTAAATTCGCTTACTTAACTATAAATAAGAGCATAAAGCCTCAGAATTCAATGTATAGTACAATTTTCAAGACAGTCATTATGCAATAAAAGTTCTTTGTTCTTTATTTATTTTATGAGTTCTAGTCCTTGGAATCGAATGATTTAGTCTCTGGGAAGAGAGTAGGAGATCTACTCATCTTGAGGTATGATTTTATCTTTTCAAGATGTAGATCATTGTTCTCTTTTGACTAGTATGTTTTGATTGTTTATTTAGTTTAATTATGTAGTAGTTAGTTGATTTTACTGTATGTCTGATCGATTCGTTGGTGAAGAAATCATGAATTAGTGATTGCGTTCTTTAGATGCAGGACGGTCTATGTCGCTAGATCTCGATACACAGTAAATCCTAGTTCATGATAAGTCGGCGCCTGTGATGATGATTTAATACATGTTAGTAGCCTTATCAAATAATTGCATGTCATAGTAAATTAGCATGAAGGACGATTAGTGAAGTGTTAATTTGGATATTGTCTTAATGGATCCTTAGGAGCGTGATAGTCGTAGTCGGTAGCTACCTCGGGAGGTCTTGGTCTTGAGCGGCAACTACAAAACTTATTGCGTATGAACTCGTACAACCAATAGAAGGAGATTAGTTGCAAATGTCGTTATGCTGTTGTCATTACGGTGGAAGTAGGTAGGGTTGGAGATTGCACCCGTAAGTGACAATGAATTATAATTTACCAACGAGGTGATTAATGCATGTTATGGGTGAATAACTAATAACTTCGTAATCAAACTAATACTTTAGAAACTCTTGTGTGCTCCGTTTGAACTTGTATAATCTTGTTTGTTTATTGGCACCACTTTATTTTACATATTATAGTTGATTGTAGCCGTTGTTGTGAAAATTCAATCTGATTACTTTGCGTTCTTACGAGTTTTGTGGCATTTAACCTTGACTACTTGATGCTACTACGATCGACCTTAATCCCAAATTATATTATATTTGTAATTATATTTTATATATCTTACATGGAGTGCGGTCACAAAGTGGTTACTTACTCTTTCAAGACAATGGAACCATGTGTTTAGTTAAGTGTCTACCATGGACGTGCTAAGAACTTATTAACTAGAACATGCATACTTACTAGGAATGCAGTTTAACCAGAACCTGCCTAGCGACCACCATGGTGGGCTAGAAGTAGGGGTGTTCAAGGATATGGTTTATCGAGGTCATTAGGTTTGGTTGGTTAATACTCTTTTCGGTTCAATTTAGGTTAATAATGAGAAACCAAAAATTTTGGTTCGATTCACGGTTCACTATTACAATTATCCAGCCAGACAGCGGGCAAAATTAAAAACAGAATTAACGGCGAAAACCAATGAGTTAAAACCAAAAATTAACAGCTGAAACACGTATCAAAATAAAACCGTAACGAACCGTTTATATCCAACATTATTTGCCTGACAACACTTTACCGCGAGGCGTGGCAAAGATCTGTCAAGTAATAGTTTTAAGTGATATTTCAAGTATAAGTGTTTATATACATTGAAAATGACATTTCCTTCTAATCTCTCTCGATCAAATCCTATGCCTCCCCACCCCAAAATCTCGACAATGGCGACCAGGTCGGATCACGTGCCCGAGGGACGTGACCCCACAGATTTAAAAAAAAATTAGTATTAAAATTATGTAGTTTTGTTGTTAAAAGTGTCGTTTTGTCGATAAAATTTGATGTTTTAGAGTCCGGTGACCCACTGGAATTTTTGGATAAAAGATGTAGTTTTAGACTCGGTGACACCTGGAATAAATTCTTTGGATCCGCCAATGTCAGGTTCAGCTGAACCTCCAGCCAGCGACCCTTAGCATTCCACTCAGCGTGCAAAATTGATAATCACACCAGGTGATACTCATAATCGATTTCCATATACATTACGGTTACGCCCTTCAAGCTTTCTTCATGGAACTTATAAAGGTGAGCGAGGAAATTACTATTCCGAGATCGAAGCTTTCTTGGCGGCAATTCGAGCATACTCTTGTAGGAAATTCTCGAGCAAACCAAGCATGGAATTGATACGAAAATCCGTAGCTATCGAGAATTTTAAGATGCGGTTCTTGTTGGTTTACTAGATAAAAAAGCACATCCTTCTTGATTTCAATCACGAAGATTATGTGCGTTTATTCTCCGATCAATTTGGAATGTGAATGTCAAGCGATGAGAATCTAAAATGGACTTCGATTTTGTCACGGCTTTGGATTTCTCTGTGCACTACAGACACTTAGTAAATTAAGGTATTTTCTCATTAGTTTCGTCTTTTAGTAAGCCGTTAAGGATTGATCATACGGCAAGAGCTTAAACATCCGCCGGTATACGGGCACAAGTAAATTTGATTTGCTAGATTTGTTACCGCTAGGGTCTAGGTACAAAGTGAAAATGGATCACGGATTTTGGTAAGCAGTTGAAATAGAAGAGATTTTACCTTCATCTTGTAAATATTGTTGTACGTAGGGTACGAATAGCAATTTTGCCTTTATTAAACATCATAATTCCACACTTGCACTCCAAAAGCAGACCAAGTATGCACAAGGAATTTAGGCCAAAGCACCAATCAATGAGGATTGGTTCGGATAAAGCCGATTAGGGAAGTAAATAGCTCATTTGAGCGATCTTTGCAAATGTAGAAAAGAGGTAATGATGTTCAACGAGAATGGAGCGCTAATGGGCTGATTAATGCAATATTAGTTCAGAAATGAGAGTGTCAACTATGATAAAAATGGAGTCAATGAGATGCTTATACCTGCGTGTTACATGATGAATTGAAAATTGAGGAATTCCATCGTTGAGGACCACTTGCGGGCACCTTGGCAAGGAAAAGTTGAATACTGCGGAGTTCTTTGACATTTTGTGGACCTGAACAACAAATGACTTCACAATGTATGAAAAATTGATGTAGAGAATTTGGGGAGCAAGAATGGGTTTCAAATACAGTTGATGGTCCTACCATAATTGATGCAGCGGGCCATCAAAGTCAGTCCCTAACTATGAGAAAAATGATAGCAGCACAAATTATTAAGGTAAGTCTTGCTGCGAATGTGAAGGATGTAGTACCTCTCAATGCACTACCGATTTGACACATAAAAGAGGGTGAGTTGAGAGTTGATAATGATGATGACGACAAAGAAAGGTAAAGTGTTTAGATGGTCAGATTCCAACCAGAAACCAATATATGAGTTTAGACCAAAGTTATGTGAGTACATTTGGGATAAAGTTTATGAAGAAGTTACTCATTAAAAGATTATCAAACTAGAATCAAAAAATCTTTGATCTTTTAGTTTGTATTTTCCTTTTTCTTCAAAAAGCTCAAAGCATTGTGACTTGCAAAATGTACATGAAAAAAATCATGTTTTAAAAATTTAAAAAAATATCAACATGTATAATTGCTTTTATAACAAAATATTATTTTTTAAAAATTGCTTATACGAATCGTTATCGAACGTTTATAGCGAATGAAAAATCGAATAGAAAACCAAATCGTTTATGGCCAAATAGAATTGTTAAATTTTATTTCGGTTTTAGGTTAATCGAAAAGAACCAAACCATATATTTGGTTCGGTTCAATTCGGTTTCTAAGCAAGCGGTTGGTTTCAATTTGGATAATTACTTACAAATTTTAGGTTCGGTTCGGTTAAAGCCATTAACCAAACCAAACCAAACCATGAACACCTGGTGACGATGCTTAAATCCATCACCTTATGTCAATTTGCTCTTCAACATAATTCCTTCAAGTTAAATTCACGAAGACAAATAAGCTGACTAGACATATTTGATATATGTTGGTTGATCTGATGTCGAGGCGTGGCTAGCTCTGAACTACATAGCGAGGTTACGGATGCCCGTTACTGTGGTATGAAGACCACCACCAATTTGGCGCGGTGTAGTCCCAAATTTTGTGTTTCTCCATTCACGAATCGATTACATTGCGTATTTAGATCGTTAATCGTGATAGTTGGTTAATGACTCGTTAATTCTTCGTTATACAATCGTCTTGTCATATGATATGAGCGAATGTTCAAAGAATTCATGCACAGGCGATGGTGAACATGAAGAACAACTCAATCTAGTTGATTGATTAGGGAGGCTGTTGCAAAAGAAACTCAACTGCAAATCACATGAAATAACTTGAAATTTTTGTATTATTGTAATGGTATCACGGTAGAATTTGTTCTCCCAAAATTTTGAATGTTGCATTTTTTATACCACAGTAGCCAACCACGTTTAAGAATACACTGTGACTTGAAAGCGGCGTTATCTTTAGTCGGTCTTGTGACCATAGTCGGGCATGACCAAGGATGAATATGATGTGGCTGCGGACCTTGGATCCTTTTAGCGACCTATTGGACTTAATTCTTCCTTTAGTTCAAACTCTTTAAAATCTCGAGTTCGATCCTTTCCTCAGCGCTCACAGGTTTCATGATCGCAAATCATAATAAGATAATGGACATATAACACCAATTTCAGGAATATATGGTATAAGTGAAGACTTATGAACTTGAATCAACAATTATGCAATAGACTTGTCGCACACATAATTCATAGTGCAGTAACTTAAATCAAGCACTTTCTTGGAAATATGAAGAGTAAATATGGTGCAAAATTAGTGTCATCAAGGAGGCACCGTGTTTTTATACACTCGTATAAGGAACAATCATGATATTAGAAGTGTTGTGTCATCAGTGTTGGAAGTAGCGTCAGAAAGACAATTTAATTGTTTTATAATTCATAAATGCCAGATTTATTCTCGTATTATTATCCCTACCATATATCTCCACTCTAAAACCATAAATTGTATATATGTAATATAACTTACCGCGATGTTGGAAATAAAATTTTAGTGATATGATTCATCTTATTTAGTTGTTTACGTTGAGTCTTGGTGCTTGTTATAGTGGAAAGCTAAAGATGTCTAGGCCCGAATGTATAGATTACTAGAGTCGATAATTGTATTGGTTATATCGAGACAAGTACTCGTAAAGCGGCGGAGATCATCTAAGCGGATATTGACTAAAGCGAAGGAACATAAGGTCACTGGAACTTAGGCCAAGTTTACTCGAAACCTGGCCGAAGAGGTAAGTTATTTGAGGACCACAGACTCGGTTGACTTATCTAGGGTGAATGTTGAGATGCTGATTTCGGTAAGAAGAAGAGGACACGGTTCAGTTGAAGAAGATTGAAGCGAGGTTCAAACTCGGTTGTGAAGACTTAAGCCAAGACTATAAAGTTAGAATCGAGGTAAATGCAGCGATGGCTGAGAAGCCGTTTATGGATCTTGAAGAACTTAAGTGTTGGAATAAATTTATGTTTTGATGATTATTCATCGTATTCACTAAGTAATTATTTTTACAGTGATGAAGTGTTGAAACTAGGCGTAATAGTGAAAAGCTAAAAGATGTACTACGCGAATGTATAGGTTTCTAAATGCGATATTTGTATAGATTCGTGAGACAATCACTATAATAGATAGAAATGTCGTAAAGCGAAGGTGGAAATCATCTAAGCTGGAAAGACAAGTCATCTAGGCCCGGCCCGGACTACACCAAGGCCAGGCGAAGAAGGTAACCTGGCCCGGAGCAGGACTCGGTTGGCTTATCTGAAACAGAAGAGGCGAGGACCTGATTCAGTTATAGAAGATTGAAGGTGAGGCTCGGACTCAGTTATGAAAGTCGAGGCTGTAAGTTAGACTTGAGCAAGTTTGTGGTGACACAGGCCCGACTTTATGGATCTTGTATGAAGACACAGAGTCATAAGGACAAAGACTTTTAGAAGATATATGCTTATGGTGTACTACGGTTAAGTCAATTATAATCAAATAAAAATGCAGATGCGATATTTGAAGAAGAGTAAAATCTCGATTAATGCTCCAAGTCGATTAAGCGACAAGCGACAAACTTCGATATTAAAGCGTAAGGAACCCGATTTTATAAGTCGGTCATCCAACAAGCGTAAATGCGATCGAGCGTTGTAAAGGAAGCAATTCTATTGGATGAAATCTTGACAAGTCGAAACTTGATCACAAAATATACCCGTTACAAGATAGCGTTGATACAATTGAATTCAAGCAAGATGAGCGTTGGACCTTAAACTATAAATAGAGGACTTTGCTGGATTAAACACCGTTAAATATGAGCAATTAACAAGTTGCAAGCATTTTTGGGCAAAAGTCTCGTTCGTTCAATTGTTATCATCTCTGCGCTAACAAGATCAATCAAGAATTTCTTCAAGTGTTCAAGCCACATGAACTTATCAGAATCGGACACTTTGAAGAACCACAAACAAGAATCAATTTATTGATTCTCATGCTGATTCTTAATCAAGGTCAAGGCTATGTAGCAATCCGGTGAAGGTTTGCCAAGGACCGTTATCGTCGATCGGATGGACTATGTTTGTGGTGGTAGGCGGTGAAGAGGCATCGTAACCGCTTCGAGGACCCGGATCAAGCATTTGAAGAAGCGACAATCAACTGTTCTTTGATTGTTTAGATAGTAAGATAGGATTAGCCAGGACTATTATTTAGGACTATTTACAACTGACTCTCAAAAGTTCTAGTGGAATTTTCATGCTTTATGGGAATGAGGTAGACGGGATTACACCGTCTGGAACCTCTGTAACTCTTGTTCATTTACTTTACGCATTTACATTACATTATTTATTATTACGGCATTTATTATTGTTTACCTGCATACTAGGCGGTTGTTACACAAACTCATAGCTCTGGCGGCATTCACAGTATTCGATTTTACACACTCATTTCACATAGAATAACAGATCAAGAAAAGGCTAAATTATATCATTTACCGGTTGATTGATTTTGTATAAGTCGATTTGACTTAGACACGACAATCGACAACTCCACACAAGTTTTAAGCTGAACCTTAAAGTCTAAAATCCAGTTTAGGGGCGGTTTATTACCCTACAAACTTGTATTGCTTTTCCAAAGGACCAACAATTGGTATCGGGCGTTTTCTATTCGACTTTGAGCAAGTAGCGGTAACCGATTATTCGATACCGACAAGCGGTATCGGCGGTGTTCTTTACAAGTCATTGTTAAAAACTCTTTTCTCGGTGATTTTATGTGATTTATATCGTTATATTTTGTAGCAATTCTCTCCATATTCAGTATAATTCGCATAGAAATTAAGCGTTTAATTGATTTATTGAGCAAATGAGTTTTAAAAGTATTTAAGTGCAAATTCGGGTTAATTATGTGATTTTATTGGTAAATATCTTTATATATGTGATGTTACACTTTGCACGTTTTTATTATTGTAGTACAACGAGCATATCGTGGATGAGTCAACGAAATGAAGGGTTTCGAAATGCATTTTAATTGAAGATATATCTAGAAGGGCAAAATTGGAATTATCATATTTTTATTAGGGTTTTATTATTTTAAGAAAAGAAAAAAAGGGATAATTGTTACCCTAGCTCAAGAAGGTTATAAAAGGACGGCATTCAAGAAGAAAGACGAACACGAAAAAATCATCTCGGGAACAGAGCCGAGATAAAATCAAAAAAAAAAAAAAAGAGAAGCACTCGGTCGATCGAAAGTGCACACCTTCGGTCGACCGAGCAACATATTTATTTATTTTTTTCGTTCGTACGGATATGAGCAGAGGCTAGGCACTTCTGGAACAAGCGTGTGAAACCGTCTCAGCAACGTTTTGATTTCAACTCTTGGATTGTTTGTGAGTTTAATTAAAGATTGTATCTTAATTATGTTTTATTGTTCTTATGCAATTTCATTGATAAATGTATTGCTGTTTGATGTTTAATGTGTGATGAGAATCGTTATTAAATCCTAGATCACCATAGTAAATGTTGGATTTTTAATCTAAAAATAACGAGAGTTGTTAGGTTAATTTCTAGGTTGCTAGATTGAGAAATCTTGCACCTTGGTTATGGAAGCGTTAATCTTTAAGATCGAGAGATGATAGATTAATGACTAATTATCTACTTAGAGTAGAATTCATACCTTTGATAGGTGAACCACGTCTTTATTAAATCTTCACTAAACGATCTAGAGTAGAAATTGAGGGGTTCGGGATAGGTGGATCAATGCTTGTTCTTCGTTGAAATTAATTGAAATTATCTTTGTGCCTTGTTCTTCGTTGTTATCTTAGAAGTTTATTTTCTTTTTATTTATAGAATAGATTTATTTAGTTAGTTTAGGTCCGCAACTATATTTCCTGGCTTTGGATTGACAACCCTCTGTCCGATTTATTGTATTCGTTTTAGTTTTGTTTTGTGTTTTTCAGTGACAACCTTTAGAAAAATTAAGAACTAGACCAATCTCGATTCCCCTCGAGATCGACTCCGGTTGTAGCTACTATACTACGATCCCCGCACTTGGGGTAAACCGGATTTATAATTTTTACTTGTTGTTTTCCGTTGATAAAATCGAGACAAGTTTTTGGCGCCGTTGCGCGGAATCGCGTGCGGTTGTCGATTCATTATTAATTTTCTAAGGTAGTATAGTGGTTAGTTTTCCGCCAACGGAACCAAAAACAAGTTTTTGGCGTCGTTGCCGAGGAATCGATACGGTTGTCTAGTTTTTTGTTATTAGTTTTTCAGTAGGTTAGTGCCCTTAGTTTGTTGTTTACGTTAAATAAAAATTTATAAAAAAACTAGGGTCGATTTGACGTAGGATCACACCCGGGTGTGGTATAATTCACACCTTGGTAATATATATCTTTTAAAAAAAAATTAAAAAAAAAATTAATTAGTTCGGTCGATCGAATCGATCTCTCGTCGAATCCGAACTGATCTCTCTCGGTCGACCGAGTGTTATAAAAAAAAATAAAATAAAAATATAATTTTTTCTGTTCTCTGTTCTGTTTTGTATTATAGTATCTTTTTCTGTTTTATTTACGTTTTTTTTACTTTAGAGTTTAGTGTAGCCTTTGTAAGAAATTCGATGCGGACATCTTGTTTTTGGTTTTGGTTTATGCAAACTCGGAGTCGAAAGGACCGTTATACACACCGGCTGACCCGAAATAACCGTAGTCCGGCCAAATAGGCGGATTTTCCGTTACTCGCGTTTCTCGCGCATGAGCCGAGCAAGATTTGATGATCGATTAGCGAGGAAATTACAGATTTTGTAATAATGGTCGCTAATGATAGACGTCGTTGGCGACTACGCCATGCCTGGCGCAATCCAATCAACCCGCTATCATCCTACCGCCATTAATGCTCGGACCTTCGAGCTAAAGCCTGGCCTCATTCGGATGATGCGGCATGCATCAATTTTCCACGGTTTCGATCAGGAAAATCCGCACACTCACTTGCATACATTCTTGGAGATATGCGGCACCACACGCATCCAGGAGTAAAGTGAGGATGCCATCAAACTGAAACTCTTTCCTTTTCGTTGAAGGGAGAAGCTAAGAGTGGTATAGCTCTCTCCCACCAATCTATAAATACTTGGGCGTAACTCGAAAGGAGTTCTTGAGTCAATATTTCCCACCTTCCAAAACGGCCCAATGTTTAAATGAGATGTTCACTTTCCACCAGGAAAGAGAATGAATCCTTTTCGAGTGTTGGAAAAGATTCAAGTCTCTGCTTAGAAAGTGTCCTCACCATGGCTTGCCACTAGAAAGACAAGTCAACACTTTTTTAGTGGATTGACCGAGCTTACAAAGGCATGGTCAATAGTTCATCCGTGTGGGCGTTTTGAAAAACGCCCGATGAGGGTGGGCACCGCTCGAGGACATTGCCAAATATAACTCGCGCCCTCTTATCAAGCAATTCAAGCACCTCGCCCTCCTCCTAAGGTTGAGGAAGTGAATATTCAATGTTTGATCGCCATGCTTTAGGTTGCGGCATGGCAACATCTCAAATTTCCAATCCGTTCAATCAAACTCCCCTTTTCCACGAACTCTCAAGTTCTCGTACAGAAAAATTGTTTGTCGACCGCCACATGATTGGCCAAAGTCAATTCAATCCCTGCACCTTATCAAGTGAATGCTTGTTCATGATTATGGACGAAGATAATCAGTCACATGTCAAAACGTGACAATGTGGGGCACACATCTAGATTCTCATCCTATGAACGAGACGAATCTGTCAAGTAAATGCATTCTATGGCCAGAACAATCAAAGGTTTAATCAATTTTATGGCCAGAATAATCTCCAAAACCAAGGGTTCAATCAATCTTCAAGTTTCAATCCGAATTCTAATTTCAATCAGAATCAAAATCGAAACCCTGGTTTTCCTCAGAACCAAAATAATAATTTTTCCAACTCTAATCAAAGGTTCAATCAGAATTGGCCCGCCAATTCTAATCCTGCTGTCCAAAGTCGGCCCAGCCAGCCCTATTCTCAAAACTTCCAAAACTCTCAAGGCCCCTCCCAATCTAACAATCTTGAAGCTAAATTGGAGGAGCAAAATAAAAGTATCCAACTCCTGATGAGTGCAAATAAGAACCTTGAGAGACAAATTGGGCAACTGGCTGAGCAGTTAGCTTCAAGACCCCCAGGGCAACTGCCCAGTTTCACTGAGAAAAATCCAAAGGGCGGTCACGTTGCTCTAGCCGACTTGAACAATGGCCAATGTACTGACCTCGTACCATCAATTCCATACGGTAGAGAGGAGGCCAGTATAATGAATTTAAGAAGTGGTACTCAACTAAGTGGTCCCCCTCACTAGGGAAACCACTAACCCCTCCTGCCAGTGATAAGGCAGGAGGGGAAGCTGAGGACCTACACTCCCCTTAGCCGAAAGAGAATACTCAGGTGGCTGATCCCCTGAGAGGTGAAAGAGTTGAAAGTCCTCAGGTGGCTGAACCCCTGAGGAATGAAGAAACAAGTGAGAGTCAGAAGGCTGATCCCCTGACGAGTAAGAAGAATGAGAAGGTAGTAAGGTGGAAGGATTTGGAAGACAAAGCTATCAGTTCATCCTCAAAGAAAGTCTTTTCTGAGAGTGACTTGAAAAAGCTTCCATTTCCACCAAGAAATAGCAACATCCCTTTGAGTGAAGATAAGAAGTATGAAAAGGTGCTGAATCTCTTGAAAAATACTCGGGTAAATCTTCCATTATCCGAGGTCTTGGTTGAAATGCCTAAGTATACAAAATTTATCAAGGATGTTGTTTCTTCGAAAAGGAAGTTGTCAGACATGGAGAGGCTGATTGGTGAGGATTATTCAATGATCAATTATGAAAACTTATCAACCAAGAGAGGCGACCCTGGAAAGTTCGTTCTTACAGTGTTAATGGGAGGCCTGGTCTTCCCTAACTCTTTGTGTGACCTGGGTGCGTCTATAAGCCTCATGCCATTGTATGTGTGTAAACAGCTGGGTTTAATTGATCTTCTAGAACCCACTACCATGAATTTGCAATTTGCTGATAGATCTTCTAAGAAAGCAGCGGGAATCTTAAAAGACGTACTAGTTCAAATCGATGATTTACCTTTCCCGTTGACTCGTACGTCTGAGACATTGAAAAGATGAAAATGTCCCCTGATTCTTGGAAGACCCTTTTTTTCTCTGACTAGAGCCCTCATTGATCGCGATGGTGGGCGAGTGACGATCCGTGTTGGTGATCAAAAGGTAAGCTATAATGTCTCCAAATCCATTCAAATACCCTCTGGTCCTCCAACCGGTTTTTCCATTGAGGATACGTCTGATGAATTCGATGATTTAATGGAAAAGCAAGTCATGGCTGTTAAGCCGAGTATGAGCGATCGGTTGATAATTTGAATAATCATGGTGTGGTAAGTCTAGAGCGGCTTAAGCTGAATTTGAGGATGAGTTGCTTTGGAAGGAGAAGCTTTGGCAGTGGGACCACTAAGTAAACTCAGCGATGTTGAGTTAAAAAGTGGAGATCTTAAAGCCAGTTTGGAAGACCCCCCTGCAGATCTAGTACTGACGCCGTGACCTAAACATCTAAAGTATGTGTTTTTAAGAGAAGGTGACAAGCTTCCATTGTTTATATCTCACAAGTCGTCTCGACTAGAAGAAATGAAGTTAATAAACGTCTTGAAAAAGAACGAAAGCCTTTGGGTGGCAAGTAGGAGATATCAGAGGGATATCTCCCGACATCTGTATGCATAAGATCAAGACTAATGAGGGTGCGAAATGTGTTAGACAGCCCCAGAGGAGGCTCAACCCTCATATGCAAGAGGTGGTTAAGAAAGAAATCATCAAACTTCTGGACATGGGAATCATTTATGCCATCGCCGATATAGTGAATGGGTTTCCCGACTCAGTAGTTCCCAAGAAATGTGGAATTACAATTGAGAAGAATGAGAAGGGAGAGGAAATAGCATTGAGACTTGTCACTGGTTACAGAGTCTGCATCGATTATCGAAAGCTCAATGAGGTAACCATGAAAGATCATTTTCCCCTTCCATTCATTGACCAGATGCTTGAGCGTCTGGCGGGACACGCATTCTACCGCTTCTGGATGGGTATTCGTGATACTTTCAAATACCCATTGATCCAAATTGACCAAGAAAAGACCACTTTCACCGCCGCTTATGGTACATTCGCTACAGTGAATGCCATTTGGTCTCTCGCAATGCCCCAAGCTACATTTCAAAGATGTATGCTGGCTATCTTTGACGGGCTAGTAGAAAAGTGTATGGAAATCTTTATCGACGATTTTTCGGTCTTTAGTCAATCTTTCGATGATTGCCTTGATAATCTTGACCAGGTCTTATCCAGATGTATGGAAAAGAACTTAGTACTCAATTGGGAAAAATGCCATTTCATGGTTGATGAGGGAATAGTTCTTGGCCACAAGATCTCCGCCAAAGGTATTGAGGTAGACAGGGCCAAAGTGGAAGCTATCGAGAAGATGAGTTATCCTAAGAATGTGCGCGAAGTCAGAGGTTTTCTTGGACATGTCGGTTTCTATAGGAGATTCATTCAGGACTTTTCCAAGATAGCCAAGCCCCCTGTCTACACTACTTAAGGAAGACGTTGAGTTCAATTTTGATGAAAACTGCAAGCAGGCGTTTGAGGAGCTTAAAAACCGTTTAATCTCTTCTCCAATTCTTATATCCCCTGACTGGAATCTACCTTTCGAGCTTATGTGCGACGCATCAAACTATGCAGTTGGTGCTTGTTTTAGGACAAAGAATCAAAGGGAAATTCCAGCCAATCTATTACGCCATCACACATTGAATCCTCTCAAGTTAACTATACTACTACTGCGAAAGGAATTATTGGCCATAGTCTTTGCTATGGACAAGTTTCGTAGTTACTTGTTAGGAGCTCAAGTGATTGTGTGGACTGATCACGCTGCTTTGCGTTATCTGATGACGAAGAAAGAGGCCAAACCGTGCCTACTGCGTTGGATACTGACCCTACAAGAGTTTGATGTTCAAATTAAAGACAAAAAGGGCAGTGAAAACGTCGTGGCGGATCATGTTTCGAGAATGTTAAGTGAGGAAAAGGATGACCCTGACGATATAGATCTTTACTTTCCTCTGGAAAATATCATGCTTATCGATGGCTACGCTCCAGATGCTCCATAGTATTCTGCCATTGTCAATTACCTTCATTCCCGTTATCTCGATCCGTAATTGTCCTATCGGGAGAAGAAAAGTTCTTCTCGATTTGAAATCTTCGTGGTGGGATGAACCTTATCTTTTAAGATCTCAGAAAGATGGTCTCATAGAAGATGTGTTCCAGGAATGCGAAGCGTGCGATATTATTGTGCAAATGCCACAAGTGGACCCACCGGTCACTTTGGTCCTTGGAAAACCGTTGCTAAGATCTTCCAATCCGGTTTCTATTGGCCTACGATCTTTAAAGATACAAAAGCTTTCTGTAAAGCGTGTGATAGATGCCAAAGAACCGGTACTCTGACAAGGCGTTTTGACATGCCTTTGACACCCATCTTAGAATGCGAAGTCTTTGATGTATGGGGCATCGATTTTATGGGACCATTCCCATCATCCTGTGGTAACAAATACATCTTAGTCTGCGTGAGATTACGTGTCCAAATGGGTGGAGGCTCGAGCCACGACTCACGGTGATCATAAGGCGGTCATGAAGTTCTTAAAGAAAAATATTTTCGTGAGATTTGGATGTCCTCGAGCCTTGATCAATGATGAAGGAACGCACTTTTGCAACCGACCCTTAGAAAAAGTGCTTGAAAAGTATGGTGTTCGCTCATAAGATCGGCACACCATATCATCCTATGACGAGTGGTCGGGGTTGAACGGAGCAACCGTGAGCATTAAGAAAATCCCGAAAAAAGCGGTCAACAGTCATAGAAAAGACTGGGAGTTTGAAATTGGATGATGTACTATGGGCATACAGAGGACCGCTATAAAACTCCTATGGGTACATCTCCATATCAAATGGTTTATGGTAAGCCATGTCATCCGCGGTCGAGTTAGAGCATAGATCTTATTGGGCTACAAAGTTTCTCGAACTTTGATTCCCAATCTTGTGGTAAGCATTAGACCGCAATTTGCATAAGTTGGACGAATTCGAGACTCCAGCCTCACGCCTAAAGCGCCAGGATCGGCCACAGATAAGATGAAACTCCTCCATGACGCCAAGATTAAGAAGAGAGAATTTCAAGTCGGGGAACAAGTTCTTCTGTATAATTCCAGGCTACATCTGTTTCCTGGAAAGTTAAGGACACGATGGTCCGGTCCCTTTGAGATTCTCCAAATTATTCCCGGAGGTGTTTTAGAACTACGAGGTTATGGTGACCAACCGTTTCGAGTAAATGGTCAAAGGTGTAAGCACTACATTGGTGAACCCAAGGAAAAGCCTTTGATAGTTCGTTTCCTCGATATCCTCGGGTGTGGTACTAAAGAAGTCGAAGAATTTGACGAGTTTTCACCCGACCTGTTTTCAGAGGATGACGGTAGTGGTCGATCTGAAGAAGTTCTAGCAGGTAGTTGGGATATGGAAGAGTATGAGAGGGAGCGTCAGCTGAAACGTCATCAGAAGACTCAGAAGAAGAAGAAGTCAACCATGGGGAAGTTTAAACGTGTTTGGAAAGCAGTAAGGAACCTAACCCCATGTGTTAGATGTTGTTTTTGTGGCCACACCAATCATCAGAGCTTACACGAAGTAGTGGCCGGAAGGAAGGTTAAATGGCCTAATCCAGGCTGAGCTTAAATAGTGTCGAGCTAACGACATTAACCAACAGCGCCACTAGGGGGCATCATAGATATCTATATATATATATATATATTAGTCATTTTTTTCAATTACTCTTTTGTCTTTGGTTTATGTGTTTTAGTTTTAAGTCTAATAAGAGTGTTGTATGAATCTGCTTCAGTTCGGCTTTGTTTTGAAATGGATTACGGAGTTCCCCCGCATGAGATCCCATTCATTCATAGAATCCGCCATATAACTCTAGATGATGGACCTGGAGGAACGCTTATCCTTGACGTTGATTACCATATCATCACGCGCGTCAGGACCATTACTTATGTTGTCATCGTACCCCACACTGTGGGTGGTGGAGAGTTTAGTACTGAGGACCTTCAACGTGCGTTAGGACGGCCGTATACGATTTTAAATGACCCGATGCTTACTGATTTGTTGCTGGTACTCCGTGATGAACATTTTAAAGGAGTAGATGTTGCGGGAGAAGATTGGAACTTGCAAGATGAATATGACATCCCTCCTGCGATCGATTTGCTTCGTCGCCTAATCCGGATTGTAGATTGGGGCGACATCTATGAAGATTAGCTTGGGCTAGTGTTTTGTGTTTCTATTTTCTTCGTGTATCCCAGTATTCTTTGCATTATTAGTGTATTTGCATATCATTTTGTAGCATTATGTTTATGTGTCTGTTGTCATTTTGTTGCACCTAGCCCTGCTACTTTGTAGTATCCTCTATCGTTACTTTTGCGCGACGTATTCTATTCCCCTATGTTCCCGAGATGTTGCCATGTTTGTTCAAGTGTGCGGGGATATTTTCGATAGCGATTGTGAGATTTTAGATGATATCGCTTCCGGTTGATGGTCCACGATCATTGATTTCTTCAAGCATTTCCGGTTTGGATCTAGACCACCTTCGAGTGCCACCTTCGAACTACAATCGACTAAGTACTTTATTTAGTTCTGCACAACCTGAGGACATGTTGTCGTTTAAGTGTGGGGAGGAATGGTTATGTGTATCTATCATTTGCTTATATTATTTTTCTATCTTTGAAATGAGCTAAATTTTTTTAAAATTTTTGTTTTGTCCCAGTGAGCAAATGCATATTTTTGTTCGGTTTTAATATTCATGGATCTCTTGTATACCGTATGTTTAGTAAGTTAGTTGTTTCACCGACATACATTTCACGAGCCATATTGAACGATGAGCTAATTTATAAAGTTATACCCCTTTTCGACGAGTGATGTCTGATTTTCTTATAAGTCGTGTGCTTAGTGCTAATGTACGTATCGTGAGAATTATAATAGTTTGTGTTTAGATCCAAAGTATGACATACTGTGAATATCTGAGGTTTGAATGTGATAAGTGAAACGTAACTACTGTGCTTTGAATAAGTTGTTTAAAAAAAAGTTGAAATTGGGTGTGTCGGAAGCTGGTCGATGATTTGAGTGCGGTAGGGCATATCTCGAATGTCCTATACCACTATGATGACCAAAAGCTCACGACAGTCAGAAGAAGCTGCCTTATGATTTGAGTAAGGTAGGGCATATCCCGAATGTCCTATTCTGCTATGACAGGGCAATGGCTCATTCTGATGTGCGTTTAAATGTTAAAATGGTTAAATCAACTTGCAATAAGAAGTGGTATGAATAAAAGACTTAGTTATCGTATACCTTATCCCCAGTATAAACTGACAGATATGTTGTAGGGATTATCCTCTGAGTATGTCAGAAAGGTCCTAAATGTATTCTATCATCTTTTTCGGGATATGTCACGTTTTGTAGGGTACATCTTATGAGTATCATTTATCTCTAGTTTGAAGGGGGTATTAGCTAGTTTGCTTTGAAATTTTCAAGTTTGGACTTAGTGGAAGTTTGCTATGGCTATGCACACACACACGTGGGTGAACTTCTAATTTATTGACTATGCACACACACACGTGGGTGAACTTCTAATTTATTGACTATGCGTGGTATGTGCTGAAGTGTCTATATTTTTCCCGAGCCTTTATCTTGTTTTGTTTTGCTCGGGACGAGCAAAAGCTAAGTGTGGGGGAGTTGTTAAGGGTGATTTTATGTGATTTATATCGTTATATTTTGTAGCAATTCTCTCCATATTCGTATAATTCGCATAGAAATTAAGCGTTTAATTGATTTATTGAGCAAATGAGTTTTAAAAGTATTTAAGTGCAAATTCGGGTTAAATATGTGATTTTATTGGTAAATATCTTTATATATGTGATGTTACACTTTGCACATTTTTATTATTGTAGGTACAACGAGCATATCGTGGACGAGTCAACGAGCTGAAGGGTTTCGAGCTGCATTTTAATTGAAGATATATCTAGAAGGGCAAAATTGGAATTATCATATTTTTATTAGGGTTTTATTATTTTAAGAAAAGAAAAAAAAAGGGATAATTGTTACCCTAGCTCAAAGAAGGTTATAAAAGGACGGCATTCAAAGTGCCTGAAAGACGAACACGAAAAAAATCATCCAGGAACAGGCCGGTAGAAAATCAAAAAAAAAAAAAAAAAGAAGCACTCGGTCAACCGAGTGCACACCTTCGGTCGACCGAGCAACATATTTATTTTTTTCGTTCGTACGGATATGAGCAGAGGTGAGGCACTTCTGGAACAAGCGTGTGAAACCGTCTCAGCAACGTTTTGATTTCAACTCTTGGATTGTTTGTGAGTTTAATTAAAGATTGTATCTTTATTATGTTTTATTGTTCTTATGCAATTTCATTGATAAATGTATTCTTTGTTTGATGTTTAATGTGTGATGAGAATCGTTATTAAATCCTAGATCACCATAGTAAAGGTTGGATTTTTAACCTAAAAATAACGAGAGTTGTTAGGTTAATTTCTAGGTTGCTAGATTGAGAAATCTTGCACCTTGGTTATGGAAGCGTTAATCTTTAAGATCGAGAGATGATAGATTAATGACGAATTATCTACTTAGATTAGGAATTCATACCTTTGATAGGTGAACCACGTCTTTATTAAATCTTCACTAAACGATCTGAGAGTAGAAATTGAGGGTTGCGGGATAGGTGGATCAATGCTTGTTCTTCGTTGAAATTAATTGAAATTATCTTTGTGCCTTGTTCTTCGTTGTTATCTTAGAAGTTTATTTTCTTTTAGTTATAGAATAGATTTATTTAGTTAGTTTAGGTCCGCAACTATATTTCCTGGCTTTGGATTGACAACCCGTTGTCGGTTTATTGTATTCGTTTTAGTTTTGTTTTGTGTTTTTCGTGACAACCTTTAGAAAAATTAAGAACTAGACCAATCTCGATTCCCTGAGATCGACTCCGGTTGTAGCTACTATACTATGATCCCCGCACTTGGGGTAAACCGGATTTATAATTTATTACTTGTTGTTTTCCGTTGATAAAATCCGAGACAAGTTTTTGCGCCGTTGCCGGGGAATCGGTACGGTTGTCCAGTTCATTATTAATTTTTCTAAGGTAGTATAGTGGTTAGTTTTCCCGCCAACGGAACCAAAAACAAGTTTTTGGCGCCGTTGCCGGGGAATCGGTACGGTTGTCTAGTTTTTTTTGTTATTAGTTTTTATTTCCAAATGAGGGAGCAAAAAGGATGGTGCAGCTTTTTGAGGATATGCGAGTTTCTAAACACGAGGGTAAAATAAAAGTTGAAAAGAAAGTTTGTGAGGGTGTGAAACACAAATTTCTTGCCAAGTCTAGTTTAATTACTAAGACTATAAATGATGGTAAATTTGTTTTTCTCATTTATTTCAAGGCTTTCGACCCCTCTCCCCATTGTTTACTTTATATATCTGATTTGACATCTACTCTCCCAAGTGCTGTATGCTCGGTTTAGCAGGAATATACCGATGTCTTTTCGGAAGAGGAACCAAGTGGTTTGCCACCACTACGAGGTGTGGAGCATCAAATCGATTTGGTACCAGGTGCTACTCTTCCAAACCGACCAGCCTATAGGGCCAATCCAACTGAAACGAAGGAGATTCAAAGGCAAGTGACGGAGCTGTTGGAAAAGGGTAAGATCCGTGAGTCTTTGAGTCCTTGTGCGGTACCCGTTATCGTGGTTCCAAAAAAAAGTGGTGAATGGCGGATGTGCACCGACTGTCGTGCTATTAACAATATAACGGTAAAGTATCGCTATCCTATTCCTCGGTTAGATGATATGCTTGATGAGTTGCACGGTAGTAAATTATTTATAAAGATTGGTTTAAAAAGTGGTTCCCACCAAGTACGTATTCGTGAGGGTGACGAGTGGAAAACAGCCTTTAAAACTAAGTTTGTTCTTTATGAGTGGTTAGTTATGCCATTCGGTCTTACAAATGCACTGTCCACTTTCATACGATTGATGAATGAGATTTTGCGAGAGTTTATTGGTCACTTTGTGGTAGTCTATTTTGATGATATCCTGATTTATAGCACCACACTTGAGAATCACGTTGCGCATTTACAAGCTGTTCTTGATACTCTTAGGCGTGCTAAACTGTATGCTAACCTTAAGAAATGTGAGTTTTGCATGGATTGTATTGTTTTCCTTGGTTTTGTGGTTAGTGAATAGGGCATTGAAGTTGATCAAGAGAAGATTCGCTCAATCAAGGAATGGCCTGAACCACAATCCGTAGCTGATGTTCGAAGTTTCCTTGGCTTAGCTAGCTTCTACCGGAGATTTATGAAAGACCTTAGCACCATCACAGCCCCATTGACTGAGTTGGTCAATAAGAATGCGCCATTCATTTGGGAAGATCGTCATAGGGAGTCTTTTGAAACTTTAAAACTTAAACTTATTTCAGCACCTATACTTGTTTTACACGATTTTGATAAGATGTTTGAATTAGAATGTGAGTCGGTGTGGGTGGTGTTTTGATTCAAGAAAAGCATCCCGTAGCATATTTTAGTGAGAAGTTAAAGGGTGCTCATTTGAATTATTCTACGTATGATAAAGAACTTTATGCCTTTATTCGTTGTTTGCAAACCTGGCAACATTACCTTAGGCCTCGTGAATTTGTCATCCATAAGGACCTTGTGTCTTTAAAATACCTTAATGGGCAAGGTAAGTTGAGTAAAAGACATATCCGCTATATTGAATTCATTGAGTCATTCCCTTATATCATTAAGTTTAAGAAGGGTAAAGAAAACATTGTTGCGGATGCTTTGTCTAGGCGTTTTTCTTTGATTAAATCATTGAAAACTAAGATGCTTGGGTTTGAGAGTATTAAGGACTTATATGCTACTGATTTGGATTTTGGAGATATATTTGCTAAGTGTCCGTCATCTACTTTACCTGATTATTCCGTGCATGATGGGTCTCTTTACAAAGGTGATAAGTTGTGTATACCTCATTCCTCCATGCGTGAGTTGTTTTTGATGTAGTCACACAGGGGTGGTTTGATGGGACACTTTGGTGTAGATAAAACTTTAGACATGTTGAAGACACATTTCTTTTGGCCACATATGAAATCTGATGTGATTAAGTTTTGTGCCTCTTGTCTTGTGTGTAAACATGCTAAATCACGTTTGCAGCCCCATGGATTATACACTCCCCTACCTATTCCTACATCTCCTTGGAACGACATTTCTATGGACTTTGTTTTAGGGTTGCCTCAGTCTAGGAATGGTAAAGATTCTGTGTTTGTGGTGGTTGATCGTTTTTCCAAAATGGCTCATTTTATTCCATGTAACAAAACTAATGATGCTTCATATATTGCTGATTTGTTCTTTAAAGAAATTGTACGTTTGCATGGTGTTCCTAGAACTATTGTGAGTGATCGTGATACTAAGTTTGTGAGTCATTTTTGGAGGGTATTATGGATGCATATGGGTACTTATCTCTTATTCTCCACGCCTTTTCACCCACAAACCACGGGCAAACGGAGGTTGTGAATCGTGTGTTGGGACAGCTCCTACGGACTGTTGTGAAAAGCAATTTAAAAAACTGGGATTCTTATTTACCTTATGTCGAGTTTGCCTATAATCGTGCTAAACATTCTGCCACTCAATATGTACCATTTGAGCTTGATTATGGTTTTTTACCGGCTGCTCCGTTTGATTTTGTTCCCCTTCCTCCTGGTTCACAGGTAAGTGTTAAGGGTGATTTTATACGTTTTATAAGGATATATTTTATGTCAATATTCCCCATATTCTTAGGTTTTTCATAGAAATCGAGCTTATAATCGATTAATTGAGTAAATGGTGTTTCTAATAGGTTAAATTGCAAAACGTAGCGATTTATGTGTTTAAATCATGATTTTATATTATTTTAGGATTATGTTACGCTTTGGTATGTTTTTCCTACATTGTAGATGTTGGTCCCAGAGAAGGTGAAACTATAGTCGGAGGGGGGTGAATGACTATAGTGGAGTTTCAAAACTTTTCTTGTGTTTTAAAAGCTTTTGGGCGTGGATAAGTCCCTTCTTACTATGTTGTTTTCAAATCGCTTTAGACAATCACGGATATGTGTTATGATGTAGACAAATTAAATAAGTCTTTGTAAAGTAAATTGCGTAAATTAAATTGACACAAGGCTTATAGTGGTTTAGGGTGGTGTAATCCCTTAATGCACTCTTCTCCTGTGATGATCGGAGGAATTCACTATTGTTTTCACAGTACAACAAGATGATTGTCCTTGGCTTCCCAAGCTTCACAATCTACAAGACTATCACTCCTTGATTGCAACGACTTGGTGATTCGGTCTTCCTTTTTGCTCCTTGAGATCAAAATCCTTCAACAAACTATCACAATTTCAACTCCTTCTCGATTGCCTCTCGATTCGATTTGCTTGATTTGATGTGAATGTGATTCACGCACTTGCTTGATCAATCTTCCGAATATGACTTTGTAGTTCGATGTTTGAGTTGATCACTAGATGTATCCTTGTAAGTTCGTAGAGAAGGCTTTTCTAATTGACAGAGTTTACCTTTTCTTTCTTTTTTAATCGTTATTTTCTTTTACTCACAATGCCTTCTATTTATAGCCTTGAATAGCCTTGACTTCGAAATTCCGTCCGCTGGCTATATTAATGAGGAAATAATCCTTGATTTTATTCTTGATTCCCCACTTAATTGTATTCTCCTTGATTTCATGATCGGATTCTTCTTTCAAATGTATAGCGTAAAATCCGTCCTTGATTGATCCTTTAATGATTGTGCATTTAATGCATGATCTGCTGAATCTTCAATGTATATTAAATCTGATCTTGTAAGTGTCTCTTCACCGTCTGTAGAATGGTGGAGTGAGCCTTCTGAATTAGCCGTTAGTTCTTTCTTCGCCGTTTTGTTTTCTCTTTGCCGACAGTCAGTGTACTAAGCCGATTCACTGTTTTCTTCTTTGCTTTAGTTTCAGGAGAATCTTTATACTTCACTGATCCTTGATTTGGGTGAGATCAGTGTACACCATATTGGAATATTGAGTTTCATCACTTGAAACATAACTTAGACTTATCCAAGGTCATCACAGACTTCCTTGGTTATAAGTCAGATCATAATCCCTTCTCTGTATCTCTGTTGGTGCTTGGCTGGCTTCACTCTGCCGAATGTCTGTTTTCACTTTGCCGTCCTACCAACTAGTACAATACTTGTCTGACTCAACTTATACAACATGTCAGACTCTAAGTAAAGACTTATACAGAGAATTCTAACTTATTTCAGGCTTGCTATAACAGCTAGTATGGCCATCATCAAAACATAATAAAATGCTCCTAACAATTTCCCCCTTTTTGATGATGCCAAAACCCTCATAAGCCTGATCATAAGTAATCAAAAAATTCATAATAACCAACAGAACAAAATTTCAACAATTTTATTCATCCATCAAGGGGCAATGAGATCCAAAGAATTTATTCAACTGTTACAAACTGCATTTTGCTTAATTCAGCCTTGTACCTTTTGAACTTTGTAGTCTGAACCTCTTCAATGTCTTTCCAATCAATTTCTGAAACTTCCACTTCCAAGAAGCCAAAGTCATGTGTATTCAGATACACCCTGAAAACTCTTTTGGCAAAAAGTCTATTGAAATCGTGCATGGTTTCATTGGCCTTAGGTTCTCCAAAATATTTTTCAAGTCTTTCCATAGCCTCAAGAATGTGTGAGTCTGCAAATTTGAGACTTTTGTAGAGACCCCACTATTCCTGTTTTCCAATCTCCCCATGGGATTGAAGAATCTTGCCATGTATTTGAAATCTTCTTGTTGTCTTTCTTGGCAAGTCTTCCGTCCCTTTGCGAGATAGTGGTATGGCTGAACTTGGTTTGTTGTTGGTCCTGTTTGAGAAGTGCAAATTCTCTTTTGACTTCATTGTAGAGTTTGGCCATATCGCTTCTCATCCTTTCATCCCGATAGTTTAGCCAATCACCCAAGCTTCATCTTGTGAGAGGTGAGGATAAAGTCCTTCCTGTACTCTAAAAATTCTCTTACATGGTCCAAAGACATCTCGCATCATATTCTCGCTTTGCTTTGGTGACCAAAGCAAGTTCTGTGCTCACTAGTATATTTGAGCTGCTGCGCCTCTCGCTGGTGTTTCCTCCAGTGCAGTAGTGTTGGTTGACTCGAGATCCTCTTTCTTTGGGTGGATCCAGGCCTTTGTTTGTCTGCCGGACTGTCTCTATCATCATCTCTTCGTTTAATAGGATGAGGAAATCCAATGCGTGGTTCCTTTGTGGCTTTTTCTCTTTCTTCTCTGATCCTTCTTTGTTGCTCTTCCGCTTCATTTCGATCCTTATTTCTCTGCCTCTTGCTCTCAATTGTTCTTCGATGAAATTAGGGGTTTGAAAGTTGATCCTTGAGCTTATCCGATTTTCCCCACTTTTTGGCAAAAAGATCATCCCTTTGTCTTGTAGTAGGATGCTATTGGTGGCCTCTGCCCGCCCAATCGAGAGTCAAGTTTTGATTCAATAGAGGTGAATCTATTGTTATGATCATTCAATTTCTCATTGACACTCCTAAGTCTAGTGCCAAAAGCTACGCCGGTGATTCGCTTTTCTTGGGAAATGTGTTGCCCGAGGCCTGCAAAGATCATGGTGATATTGATGTTAAGCCGCTTCATCGACTTTCCTGTTGTTGAAACACAATGTTTTGTGCATCAATGTACTCGGCAATGGCTTGAAACTTGTTTTCAATGGAGGAGCTTTTGTCATTAAACGCTGAAGTCATGGATCTGAGATACATTGCTTGCTGTTCCAATTCTTCACCCAAAGAAGTCCGCCGCTTCTCAAAAGTTTCATTTGTAATGCCAAGTGTTCACCGAGAGAGTTTGTGCCTTGTTTCACCGGTTCTTGGATCTCGCTTGTCGGCCCTTGTCTTGATGTTGAGTGACATCTGCATTTACATCTAGATCTTCAAGTATTTGGGTAGATGAGTATACTGGTGTGGCTTGAGCTGCTGTTCCCCTATCTCTATGCCGGGGGTTGTCTTGACTGGAGTGGCAAAGCCAATGAACCAGTGTCCACAATGTTTGTCTTTGTTATTGGAACATTGACAGACAGCAGTTGAGTGATTTGTCTTTCTTTGGAGTTGAATACTTGCCGGAGGCTTGTGGTTCCAAAATGTACGGAGAAGAGTAGTGTCATCAATTGCATCCGTGCGGGAGCATCCTCTTCTCTGCCTTTACCTAAATCACCATCATTATTGTCATTACAATCATGATCATTATCATCATCATCATCATGATCATCATCACCACCGTCTGAGTCATCATTCTCTCCCCGAGGTCCTGAGCATCTTTGCCTTGGTCGCATCAACCAATTCCCATAGTGGTGATTCATCAAGTACTCCTACAAGTGTTGTGATTCCCGAAAATCAAATAACCAAGCTTCTTCATAGAAGCATGTGGTCTGTGTCTTGAAGTTGTTGTGCGGAATCGCCTTCCTTTCATTCAAGATATTCTGCAATTCGGTCATCTATATCGCTTACTGCACAATTGTACAACTTCTCTTCTAGAGATTCCTCATCTTCTCCAAAGTTTTCTTCATTTGGATGTTTGTTCATCCTCACCGGCACTTTCGCCTACTTGCTTGTGCTTCCTCATTGTCGTAATCCTCTTCTCGCTTCTTCTTCATCAATTAATTTTCCAAAGTCTGCTCTTTTCCGGACTTCACTTTGACCTTTGTTTCTTTCTTTGACTTGTGGTGTTGTGTGAGGATTTCTTCCTCTTTCCTTCTCCTCGCCTTCTTTTGTGGTTTGACATAAGTAAACATGACTTTGGATTCATGCAATCTGTGGAGTTGTACAGAGGGGACTTTGAGACATTGCAAATGAGATAGTGCACTGTATCCCATATGAATTTTTAACCTGCAATTGTCCTTTCATTGTCTTTCCTCTTTTATCCCTTTTTACGCCGCTTTTACTTCACCTTGGATTTGCTCTTTAATTCTCAAAAAAGAAGTATTTTGCCCAATTAAATCGTAGCTTGTTATAGATGATTCCCATTAACCGCATTCTAATTTCTGTCATGGCATGATTTGCTCCCAACTTTCCTTCAATGGTTTTGCCAATTAGGGCACTAAACTCATTAAATGGTCGCTTTAACTCGAGATCCGAGACAATTTACTTTTGTGGATCCTGGGTTTGCCGTTTTGGCAATGATTGCCCAGAATTCATCTAAGTCCTGTGGTATCAATGTCACTTTTGCTTGACCCTTATTTGAAAGTTTGAGATGTTTTCGAATTACCTTTGCTGTAATCACCACGTCTTTGCCATTTGCAACAACTTGTCTTCTTCGAACTTGTCACCTTCTTCAGTAGGGAGCCCAGGCACGTATTGTGTAGATTTCCAGAAGGAAATCAGACTTTCATAACACACTTCAGTTATTGGAGGATTGAGGAAGGTGGATAATTTTAGTTTTTCGCAGCCTGCTGCCAACCTTTTGGCATGCTCATCATTTCTACACAGTTTCAAGTAGTGTTCTGCTTGGAAGAATGAGCCCGATGTGCAATCGATTTTTCGCATTCCCGGCTTGAGTGGTTGAGGAAGATGATGCCATTTTTGAGAGGAGAGGAGTTTGAAAATGAACTTGAGTTTGCAATAGAGATAAACGAGTAGGGTTGTAATTTTCAAGAGAGCGTAAGGATCTCTCGAAAATCTCTAAGTCTAGTTTATATAGTGTGATTTGGGTAGTGTGAACGTGGTTTGAATATGGAAGGATTTAGTGACATAATGGCGTGATTTTGTGTATGAAAACGCGATATTCGGCGTAGAGGGGGGAGTGGTTTGAGGCAAGTAATGATAGAGCCCGGAATCGAGGAGTTTATAATTCAAAAAATAATATAATTACCTCCATGATCATAACGTGATCGCCACGCGTGTATCTTGAATAATCCTCCATAATTTCCTTATTCTCCATGTGTATTCGTAATTGATTTTGTTCACACTTTGAATTTGTCCAAGTCTTTATTTCGGTGAAGTGCCTTCGCTGGTCACTTAACCGGTCCAATGAGTTCTTCACTGAGCTGCTTCATTGAACTGTTCCTAACAATCAGTTAAGTTACCTCTGCTGGATACCAATGCCTTACCTGCTACATCTCCTGTAACGGCAAAGGTTGTACCAGTTGATGAAGTCACTTAGCCGATTACTCTAGTTAGCCGCTCGTTGATACTTAGTCAATTTCAATCATCCCTAACTCAGTTCTCAACATACTAAATCTTTCATAACTGAGTGGTTTAGTGAAGATGTCAGCCAGTTGGTCTTCAGTGGATATGTATTTTAGGATGACATCTCCCTTTTCAACATGGTCTCTGATAAAATGATGTCTCACATCAATGTGCTTTGTTCTTGAATGCAATACTGGATTTTCTGTAATAGATATTGCACTTGTGTTGTCACACATGATTGGGATTGTTTTCTCTTCGACTCCATAGTCCCTTAGCTGTTGTCTTATCCACAGTACTTGTGCACAACAGCCTACCTGCTCGCTATATATTCTCTTCACCCGTTGATGTAGATATAGAGTTTTGCTTTTTTCTGAACCATGAGACTAGTCTGGTTCCTAGCATTTGGCATGTTCCAGAGGTGCTTTTTCTATCTATTTTGCATCCACCATAGTCAGATTCTGAATATGATATCAGTGTAAATCCTCCATCTTTTGGGTACCAAATGCCAACATTGATGGTGTGTTTCAAGTATTTGATTATCCTTTCAATTTGCTAGAAGATGTGATTCTTTTGGTTGAGCTTGAAATCTAGCACACACTCCTACCGCAAATGCAATATCGGTCCGCTTGCGCTTAAGTATAATAATGATCCAATAATTCCTCTATACATTTTCGATCAACATCTTTTCCTCCTTCATCTTTTCCAAGTATGACTCGCACACATTGGTGTGTCTGTTTGTGCCACTTGTGTCCATCCCATACTTGTGTATCAAATCTCTTGTATATTTTGCTTGACTCATGAAAATGCCATCCTTCATTTGCTTTACTTGAAGGCCAAGGAAGTAGTTTAATTCTCCCATCATGCTCATCCAAATTTGCTCTTCATTAGGTTTGCAAATTTCTCACACAACTTTTTCATCTTCGAATCCAAAGATTATGTCATCAACATAGATTTCACTAGCAATGTGCTTGCCCCTTCCTCTAGTTTAAATAGAGTCTTGTCTATAGTTCCTTTGTTGAAGCCATTCTTGATCAGAAATTGTGACAGTGTTTCATACCAGGCTCTAGGTTCCTGTTTGAGGCCATTGAGGGCCTTCTTGAGTTTGTATACTTTGTCTTCTTTTCCTTTGATTTGAAATCCAGGAGGTTGTTCTACATAAACTTCTTCTTCCAAAAGTCCGTTTAGGAATGCACTTTTGACATCCATTTGATAGACTTTGAAGTCTTTGTGTGCAGCAAATGCTAGAAAAAGTCTTATTGCTTCCAATCTTGCTACTGGAGCAAAGGTTTCATCATAATCTATTCCTTCAGCTTGGGAATATCCTTTTGCAACTAGCCTTGCTTTGTTTCTGACAACAGTTCCTTGCTCATCCATCTTGTTCTGAATACCCATTTTGCACCAATGATGTTGGCCATTTCAGGTCTGTCAACAAGTTCCCAGACTTCATTTCTTTCAAATTCATTTAGTTCTTCTTGCATGGCTGTGATCCAATCTGCATCTTGGATTGCATCATCTATGGTCTTGGGTTCCACTTGTGATAGAAAGCACGTTAGCATGTGCTCCAGTTGTCTTCTTGTTCGACTCGGTGTGAATATCTCCAATGACTTGTTCTTCGTGATGGTCTCTAAGCCAATTTAGGTCCAGTTGAAGTTGATCTTCACTTGGTGCTTCCATACCTTCATGCCGAGCATGAACTTCAATTCAGTGTGCTTCTCCGTTGTATTGATATGTGGCTCCTCTTGATTTTCAAAAGATGATTCGTGATAGTAGGTGGTATGGTTGCACTTGTATAGATTTGCCTCTCGTGCGACTTTCTCTTCTTGGTCTTGAAGATCTTCACCATTTGTATATGGTTCATCAAAAACCACATGTATTGATTCTTCAATCACCAATGTTCTTTTATTTAGTACTCTGAATGCTTTGCTGGTGTCTGAGTATCCCATGAAGATTGCTTCATCAACATTCTCATCAAAGGTATGCAAATGATTCCTGTTCAAGACAAAACATTTTGATCCAAACATATGAAAATATGAGATATTGGGTTTTCTACCATTCCATAATTCATATGGAGTTTTTCCATGATGTTTGTTGATGATTGATCTGTTTTGTGTATGGCATGCTGTGTTTGTCGCTTGCTTTTAAAATCTCTTTGGCAAGCATGCTTGAAAATCATTGTTCGATTGCTTCTTTGAGAGTTCTGCTTTTCTTTCTGCTACACCATTTTGTTGTGGAGTTCTGCTGCAGATAGTTGATGTAGTACTCCATTTTCTTCACAGATGGGTTCCGATAATTTCATTTAGAAATTCAAAGCCTCTATCTCGATCTCGATTTTGATAATTTTTAGCTCTTTTTCATTCTCGAGTCTTCTCGGCAAGTCTGGTAGCTTCTTGAGTGTTTCTTTCTTCTTGTTCATGAAGATGGTCCAGTGTATTTTGAGAAGTCATCCACCACTACAAGAGTATATTTCTTACCACTTACACTTACTCGGGTGACTGGTCCAAACAGTCCATGTGCAAGTAGATGTAGAACTCTTGTTGTAGATTGATGAGGCTTTGATTTGAATGAGCTTTTTATTTGTTTTCCTTTCTGACAAGCATCACATAGACTCTCTTTCTTGAATGAGATCTCTAGCAGGCCTTCAACTAACTTGCTCCTTGATAGTTTGTTGATGGTCTTGAAATTCAGTGATTTAATCTTACATGCCAAATCCACTTTGTTGATTGTTTATTCTTGACAAGTAGACATGTTTCGCTTTGGTCGTTCTCAGATCCACCACATACATGTTGTCTTGTCTTCTACCCGCAAGAACCACTGTGTTTGTTTGACTGTGAATCACTTTGCATCCTTCTTTGTTGAAGTGCACATTGTAGCCTTTGTCACGCAGGTGACTGATGCTCATCAGTTGAAGTTAAGTCCCTTGACATATGCCACATTTTGAATCTTTAGATTGTTTTTGAGTATTGTGCCTTCCCCTTAATCTTGCCAGGTTTTCTTTTCCTCCAAATATGACTTTGGGTCCATCAAAAGCTTTAAAATCAGTGATCCATTTCTTGTTTCTGTCTTGTGTCTGGAACATCCACTGTCTATGTACGGACATCCTACAAAATGTTAATTAAGTTTGGGTACCCAACACTGCTTGGGTCCATATCTCATTAGTTGATCATGCCTCCCATACCAAGTATGTATCCAAAAGGTCTTCTCTTTGGATAATTGAAGTCATCAACTTCATATGTATAAGGCATGGCGTAATAGCTTCTAATATTTTTGAGAAGGTATTCGATACTTTTTCCACCTTTTGGTGCATTTGTATCCTTCTTCACTTTCCAATATGCAATAGAAACCTTTCTTGCTTCATGTGTCTTGGAACATAGCTAGATTGATTTTTCTTAATCACATGATGCATTTTGTGGAATGGTTTCCTCTTGTATTTTGGAGGTGTGACATTCCAATCATCCTCTGAGGGAAAAAGTGCGCTTTACCTTTCGGATGGTCGTTGTTTTTGTATGATTGGAATGAGGATTTAGTCTCATTGTTTCACTACAAAGTGGTTTTGACTTCACTGGAACAGGATGATCTGTTGGAGACATGAGTGCATCCCTTTCTAAATTTTGGTCCATTAGTGGTCCTCAATTTAGAATTGTGTTGACTATTATCCCTACATTCATCCTGATCTGTTATAGCCAAGACCGATCTGGATCCAAACCTTTTGAGGGTTTGTAAGTCGGTGCTTTTAGTGGTTCGGTGATTACCTTTATTGGTGAGAGTTCTTCTTAATCGATCTGTTGTAGGTAACATGATGTATGGTCATCTGCTTTTTGTTGATCATTTAAGTAGGTCTCCTACTAGTTAATTCGACTCTTGTTTTATCCAGTTCTTTCTTTAACCTCTTATTCTCTTTTCTTAGATCCTTGCATTCCTTTTCCGAATTTCATGATTCTTTTCAATTTCATCAAATTTAGTCATGAGATTTTGGACTAGGTCTCTTTGTATCTAATGGAAGGCTAGAGGATTGTGCGGTGTTAGATGTGAATGCATTAGATGAAGAACAGAACTAGATGTTACCTCGCTTTCATCGATTCTTTAGCCATTAAACATAGGCTTGTTTCCTCGATCCTGAACTATCACTTTTGTCTTCATCCATTCTTTGGTCATGAGGCATAGGCATGCCTTTTCATTTTCTCGAAATGTCTTCTTCATCACTATCATCCGAGTCATTATCGGATGATTCTTCATGCTTTTCACTCTTTGGATTACGCCTTAAGTGCCTTCTTGCCCTTTCTCTTTTGTGATGCTTTGAATTTCTTCTTTTCATCATCTTTGTCATTTTCTTCAGACAATCACCTTGAAGTGACCTCTCTTATTGCAGTTGAAGCATCTGTATTCATCATCTTTCTTCTTCATGTCTCTGCTTTGAGCTTGACTTTTTGTTTGATGTTGAATTTCCTTGAATGGCTTCTTTTTAAAACTGTCAAAACGTTTAACTAATAAAGCTACATTCTCTTTTAGTTCTTGTGTCTCTTTGTTTGATGCATTCGGCAAAGTTACTTTCTTGAGGTGCAATGCACGCGATAATTTTGTGTGTCTCTGCCGGACCACTATCTTCACCGCTCAATTCGAATTCATGAGCTTTCAATTGGGACATCGTTAGTCGAGTGTCGGTGCTTGCAAGATTTGTTGTTCCTCCGATTCTCGATGTTATGATATTCCTTCTTTCGAGTAGTCCTCTCGTGGATCTTCAAGCATACTTCTTTTGTGGATATGTGTGTCCAAGTCGCTGCGATTCACTTATGATGCTTGAGAATCATTGTCCATTTGATCAATGGATTCACCAGTCTTCATTTTAAAGTTCTCAAATTTCTGTTTTGCAACGGATAATTTGTTTTCTTTCTTTCGCTTGAGATCCTTCATTTATCAATGATAGTTTGTCCCACATCTCCTTTGTTTGCTTTTGCGATCTTTGATTCTCATGAACATGTTCTCGTCTGAGTCTTTAAGATCATATCTTTTGCTACAAAGTCTAGGTTTGCTCTTCTCCTGTCATCTTTGGTCCAATCTTTCTTGGGTTTGTCTATCTCCTTTCCTTGATCTCGCTCCCTGTGCCTACCACAAGAAGTGATCATGATTGGGCCGTCATTGATTACATCCAAAGATCTCCTCATGAGTTCTTTGCAAGATGAGATAACATTCTTATTTTATATTCATCAAAATTATTAACATTGAAAACAGTACTTTTGACAAGAATTTTGAGGAATCCATCAGTGCAATTGAAGATAAAAATGGCGTTGAATGAAAAACTTGATTTGAAAACTACTTTGAAAATATGTGATCTCCTTGTTACCAGAAATTAGATCTGAACAGGTTCGATACTAGGAACACTGCTCTGCTACCAATTGTTGGTCCCAGAGAAGGGTGAAACTATAGTCAGAGGGGGGGGGGGGGTGAATGGTGTTTCTAATAGGTTAAATTGCAAAACGTAGCGATTTATGTGTTTAAATCATGATTTTATATTATTTTAGGATTATGTTACGCTTTGGTATGTTTTTCCTACATTGTAGATGTTGGTCCCAGAGAAGGGTGAAACTATAGTCAGGGGGGGGGGGGGGGGTGAATGACTATAGTGGAGTTTCAAAAACTTTTCTTGTGTTTTAAAAGCTTTTGGGCAGCAAATAAGTCCATTCTTACTATGTTGTTTTCAAATCAGTTTAGACAATCACAGATATGTGTTATGATGTAGACAAATTAAATAAGTGCTGTAAAGTAAATTGCAGAAATTAAATTGACACAATGCTTATAGTGGTTCAGGGTGGTGTAATCCCTTAATCCACTCTTCTCCTGTGATGATCGGAGGAATTCACTATTGTTTTCACAGTACAACAAGATGATTGTCCTTGGCTTCCCAACCTTCACAATCTACAAGACTATCACTCCTTGATCGCAATGGCTTGATGATTCGGTCTTCCTTTTGTCTGCTCCTTGAGATCAAAATCCTTCAACAAATATTACAGCTTTCAACTCCTTCTCGATTGCCTCGATTCATTTGCTTGATTTGATGTGAATGTGATTCACGCGCTTGATCAATCTCAATTACAATATGACTTTGTAGTTCGATGTTTGAGTTGATCACTAGATGTATCCTTGTAAGTTCGAGAGAAAGGCTTTTCTAATTGACAGAGTTTCTGCTTTTCTTTCTTTTTTTTAATCGTTATTTTCTTTTTCTGTCAATGCCTTCTATTTATAGCCTTGATTTCGAAATTCCGTCCGTTGGCTATATTAATGAGGAAATAATCCTTGATTTTATTCTTGATTCCCCCTTAATTGTATTCTCCTTGATTTCAGTGATCAGATTCTTCTTTCAAATGTATAGCAGAAAATCCATCCTTGATTGATCCTTTAATGATTGTGCATTTAATGCATGATCTGCTGAATCTTCAATGTATATTAAATCTGATCTTGTAAGTGTCTCTTCACCGTCTGTAGAGCGGTGGAGTGAGCCTTCCGACTTAGCCGTTAGTTCTTTCTTCGCCGTTTGTTTTCTCTTTGCCGGCCGATTGATCGATGTACTCACCGATTCGATGTTTTCTTCTTTGCTTTAGTTTCAGGAGAATCTTTATACTTCACTGATCCTTGATTTGGGTGAGATCAGTGTACACCATATTGGAATATTGAGTTTCATCACTTGAAACATAACTTAGACTTATCCAAGGTCATCACAGACTTCCTTGGTTATAAGTCGATCATAATCCCTTCTCTGTATCTCTGCGCTGGTGCTTGGTGGCTTCACTCTGCCGAATGTGCTGCTTTCACTTTGCCGCCCTACCAACTAGTACAATACTTGTCTGACTCAACTTATACAACATGTCAGACTCTAAGTAAAGACTTATACAGAGAATTCTAACTTATTACAGGCTTGCTATAACAGCTAGTATGGCCATCATCAAAACATAATAAAATGTTCCTAACAGTAGGTACACATTGTTGATGGAAAGGATGATTTTAAAGAGATGAATTAGAGTGGAAAATCCTGAAATATACTCGTAATACGACGGGCTAATCAAAAAGGCGTTTTCTGAAGAAGAGTCCTTAATGAAAGTTGTAGAGTTTTCCGAGAGATTTTTTATGACATTCGGATCATAATTTTTGGAGGTCTACAACTCAAGATATGAATTTTAGAAGTTTGAGTTCACCTCTATGCAAATCAAGCGTCCAAGGTCGACTCTCAGAGAACCGACTTACACATTGCCACAGCCAACATATATAATCAATTCATTCAGCCGTATTATTCACAAGAAAGCAAATGCAACTTGAGAGCTTCAAGGCGGTCACCCGAGCCTTGTGCTCGGGTGATCCGAGATAGATTAGGATGTAGTTTTCTTCCGCTTTTCGATTCATGGATTCAATCATGTACTAAACTACGTGAGTTTATTTATTTAATTTATTCAGTCCTTATTCGTTTTTATGATCTTTAATTTATTTTGTATCTTTCTTTGATTATGATGCTATGTGTGAACTTTATCGAGAGATTGGTTTGCGATTGATAGTTACAACATACGAAAGTTAAGTAAACTAGATCACCATAGAAAGATAGGATTTTTAATCATTAATGATGACAAATTAATTGGTTAATTATCTAGGTTGTTAGATTCTAAAATACGAGAGTTAACTCTGAATCTACACCTTCGCTTTTGTATTGAAAATCGATCTCAACATTCGGAAGAGGAGAGATCGATAATTGAATTCACTAAGGAATTAGGGATTCATAGCTTGAGAAATAGATTCACTAAGGAATTAGGAATTTGTATCTCGTGTAAAGGTGAAACCACAATTTGAATTAAAATCATGAGATGAACTAGGATTGAAATCACTTGGTTTGTATGATGTTTGATCCCATGTATCCTTAGTTTAGGTTGTTATTATTTGTTCTAGTTTAGATTTAGTTTACTTGTTCTATGAGTTTATTTGTTAGTTCTTCATTTATTTGTTTTCGTTAGTAACAATTGAGAGGATTAATTAGATTAGATTCAACATCCCTTTTCCCTGAGGATCGATACCCGTACTTATCCAACTTTACTAGCAACTACCCGGTATTCAGCCGGTTAGGAGGTAGTTTTGCATGGTAATATAGGTTTATAAATTTTCTTTTGTTTTAATGATGCAAAATCTCCCCAACAAAAGTGGCGCCGTTGCCGGGAAAAAGGTGTCATGTTGAATCTGATCTTGTTATTTCTCGATTTTGTTACGTTTATTTTTCGTTTTAATAAAAGTAGCGTTTACCAAATCGAGAGTTTTTATTTTGCCGTCTTTCGATGACCATACGGTTAAGAATGTGCAAAAGTTTTTTACTCGATTTGTTTAAACGTGAAGTATGTGTTTATGTGTTTTCTGATCTAACCTCTTTGTTCTTTAATTGAAAGTGGCTCTTTGTGATGTGTTAATATGTGTTTTAAGTTTTTAGGGTTTGTCTGCGTTTTCTGCTCTCTGCTTTGTGTATTCGTTGTATGGACGAGCGTTCAAGTTAGTGAACGCCCGTGCGCTTCTTTAAATTTGTAGGTAAACGAGCGTTTGAAAGTATTGGGCGCCGTCCGTTCAAATATTTTCGACTGCTTACGTTTAAAGGACCAGCACGGCGTCTATGCTTTACGAGCGTCCGTCCGATTGGTTTTCAAGTCAAATGAGCGTTTGTTTCTTTGAACGCCGTCCAAAGTCAGTATTTTGAGGTGAACGCCCGTCTGTTAGTCTTTGAATGCCGATTCGGTAGTCCAGTTTTTCTTGATCTCATTCCTAATGCTTTTATTTAGTATGGATTGCTTACATTCGAGCATCTGTGGCCTATTTATTTTTTACATAGATGTCCTGAATATGAATGTTATACCTTTCCATCTATGAATTCATGCTAAGTAAATGATCTTATTCCTTTTACTTGATTCATCCATGCAAGTTATAGTTACTGTCGGTTCTCGTATGCTATAACTGGTCTTCGTGTCAATTAGTAGCTAATGTCGGTTTCCGGATGCTACATATCGTTATGATGAATCTTTTAAGCATTGAGACTTATGTGCTTCCTTGTTATTTCTATAACTCATTTGGGTAGTAACTGTCGGTTTTCCGTTGCTACCATACAGGCTTATGAGTTATATCTGTTTAGTATAGCTAAGTGTTGGTTTTCCATAATGCTATCACCTTTGACGAGTCTTAAAGCGCGCGTCACACCGCATGTAATGAAACGATCGCTCGTTTATCGTAACTTTGTCATTATACGGTAGATGCGTTTATTATATACACGTCGTGTTGCAAATGAGTGGGCTAGTTTTCTTTCTTTTATTTTCTTTTATTTTTGCATATCATTCGATGCATATCATTTAGCCGCATATCATCTAGTTGCATTGTTTTTCTATTTTTCTTTATTTTTCTTGAGTGTAGTTAATCGCCGGTTTCCGTAATACTACCTCGTTTTATTTTAGTTTCTGCATAGGCCGTAGTCACTGTAGAGTTGTCAGGGGTCAACTTGCTCAGCCTGAGCCTGTCAGAATTTATTTTTTTTTATTTATTTTATTTTTAGGATTGCATATCATGTAGATTGCATTGTAGTATATTTTCATATAGTTGCACCTAGCCCTACTATTTTGTAATGTTCCATGTATATGTTCCATCTTTCTATGAGCTTAATCTGAAAAATTCTCTATGACTTCTTTTCCATGTGTTTTACATGTATAATCCTTTTCCCCGTAGACTCTTTTTGCACTGATCAAGTATGCAGGACATCTTTTTGATAGCGATTCTGCGTGTAACGACGATATCAGTTTTCCTGTGATGCTCCACGCCATCTCGATCTATTCAAGCTTCCTTGGATCTGTGATGCTCCACATTTCCAAGGGTACAAGCAGTTTTGGTTCTTCATGCGGGTCTTTCCAGAATTGCTAAGCTTTGGGAAATACAATCAGCTAAGTCCCTAAATTTTTATTTCTGTTCAACTTGAGGACAAGTTGCAATCTAAGTGTGAGAGAGGGGTTGGTATCTACAATCATTTGCTTAATTCAATATATTTCTATGAAAAAGTGCTAAATTAAAACAAAAGAAAATTTATAAAACCTATACTACCATGCAAAACTACCTCCTAACCGGCCGAATACCGGGTAGTTGCTAGTAAAGTTGGATAAGTACGGGTATCGATCCTCAGGGAATTGGGATGTTGAATCTAATTTTATTAATCCTCTCAATTGTTACTCAAGAAAACAAATAAACGAAAGAACGAACAAATAACACATAGAACAAGTAAACAAAATCTAAGCTAAAACGAAATAAAACTAAACTAAACTAACGATACATGGGCTCAAACAATGTACAAACTAAATGATCTCAATCCTAGTTCTTCTCATGACTTTAATTCAAATTGTGGTTTCACCTTGACACGAGACACAAATCCCTAATCTCTTAGTGAATCCGTATTCTCAAGCTCAAAATCCTACTCTCGTAGTGAATTCAATTTATCAATCTCTCTCTCTCGAATGTTGAGACCGATATTCAAACAAAACGAAGGTGTAGATTCAGGTTAACTCTCGTATTTTAGAATCTAACAACCTAGATAATTAACCAATTAATTTGTCATCATTAATGATTAAAAATCCTATCTTTCTATGGTGATCTAGTTTACGCAACTTTCGTATGTTGTAACTATAAATCGCAAACCAATCTCTCGATAAAGTTCACACATAGCATCATAATCAAAGAAAGATAAAAAATAAATTAAAGATCATAAAAAACGAATAAGGACTGAATAAATTAAGTAAATAAACTCACGTAGTTTGGTACATGATTGAATCCATGAATCGAAAAACGGAAGAAAACTACATCCTAATCTATCCCGGATCACCCGAGCACAAGGCTCGGGTGACCGGCCTTGAAGCTCTCAAGTTGCCGCTGCTTTACTGTGAATAATGCGGCTGAATGAATTGATTATATATGTCGGCTGTGGCAATGTGTAAGTCGGTTCTGCTGAGAGTCGACCTTGGACGCCAGTTTGCATAGAGGCTGAACTCAAACTTCTAAAATTCATATCTTGAGTTGTAGACCTCCAAAAATTATGATCCGAATGTCATAAAAAAGCTCTCGGAAAACTCTACAACTTTCATTAAGGACTCTTCTTCAGAAAACGCCTTTTTGATTAGCCCGTCGTATTACGAGTATATTTCGGGATTTTCCACTCTAATTCATCTCTTTAAAATCATCCTTTCCATCAACAATGTGTATCTACAATGTAGGAAAAACATACCAAAGCGTAACATAATCCTAAAATAATATAAAATCATGATTTAAACACATAAATCGCTACGTTTTGCAATTTAACCTATTAGAAACACCATTTACTCAATTAATCGATTATAAGCTCGATTTCTTTGAAAAACCTTAGAATATGGGGAACTTCTAAGTTATTGAATTCACTAAGGAACTTCTAAAGCGCGTGAATATACTTCATATACTTCATATTTGTATGGATGTTTATTTGTCTCAACATTCGGAAGAGGAGAGATCGATAATTGAATTCACTAAGGAATTAGGGATTCAAAGCTTGAGAAATAGATTCACTAAGGAATTAGGAATTTGTATCTCGTGTAAAGGTGAAACCACAATTTGAATTAAAATCATGAGATGAACTAGGATTGAAAACACTTGGTTTGTATGATGTTTGATCCCATGTATCCTTAGTTTAGGTTTTTATTATTTGTTCTAGTTTAGATTTAGTTTACTTGTTCTATGAGTTTATTTGTTAGTTCTTCGTTTATTTGTCTTCGTTAGTAACAATTGAGAGGATTAATTAGATTAGATTCAACACCCCTTTTCCCTGAGGATCGATACCCGTACTTATCCAACTTTACTAGCAACTACCCGGTATTCGGCCGGTTAGGAGGTAGTTTTGCATGGTAGTATAGGTTTATAAATTTTCTTTTGTTTTAATGATGCAAAATCTCCCCAACAAAAGTGGCGCCGTTGCCGGGGAATAGGTGTCATGTTGAATCTGATCTTGTTATTTCTCGATTTTGTTACGTTTATTTTTCGTTTTAATAAAAGTAGCGTTTACCAAATCGAGAGTTTTTATTTTGCCGTGTTTCGATGACCATAAGGTTAAGAATGTGCAAAAGTTTTTTACTCGATTTGTTTAAACGTGAAGTATGTGTTTATGTGTTTTCTGATCTAACCTCTTTGTGCTTTAATTGAAAGTGGCTGCTGTGATCTGTGTTAATATGTGTTTTAAGTTTTTAGGGTTTGTCTGCGTTTTCCTGCTCTCTGCTGTGTATTCGTTGTATGGACGAGCGTTCAAGTTAGTGAACGCCCGTCCAGTTCTTTAGCTGCAGGTAAACGAGCGTTTGAAAGTATTGGACGCTCGTCCGTTCAAATATTTTCGACTCTGTTCTGGTTTAAAGGACCAGACGAGCGTCTATGCTTTCTGAACGTCCGTCCGGTTGGTTTTCATGTCAAACGAGCGTTTGTTTTGCTGAAACGCTCGTCCAAAGTCGTATTTTGAGGTGAACGCCAAATCTGTTGTCTTTGACGCCGATTCGTAGTCCAGTTTTTCTTGATCTCATTCCTAATGCTTTTATTTAGTATGGATTGCTTACATTCGTGCATCTGTGGCCTATTTATTTTTACATAGATGTCACGAATATGAATGTTATACCTTTCCATCTATGAATTCATGCTAAGTAAATGATCTTATTCCTTTTACTTGATTCATCCATGCAAGTTATAATTCTTTATCGGTTCTCGTATGCTATAAGCTGGTCTTCGTGTCAATTAGTAGCTAATGTCGGTTTCCGGATGCTACATATCGTTATGATGAATCTTTTAAGCTTTGAGACTTATGTGCTTCCTTGTTATTTTTATAACTCATTTGGGTAGTAACTGTCGGTTTTCCGTTGCTACCATACAGGCTTATGAGTTATATCTGTTTAGTATAGCTAAGTGTTGGTTTTCCATAATGCTATCACCTTTGACGAGTCTTAAAGCGCGTCTACACTGCATGTAATGAACAGTACTGTCGTTTATCGTAACCTGTCATTATCTGGTAGACGTTTATTATATACACGTCGTGTTGCAAATGAGTGGGCTTGTTTTCTTTCTTTTATTTTCTTTTATTTTTGCATATCATTCAGATGCATATCATTTAGCTGCATATCATCTAGTTGCATTGTTTTTCTATTTTTCTTTTATTTTTCTTGAGTGTAGTTAATCGTCGGTTTCGTAATACTACCTCGCTTTTATTTTAGTTTCTCAGATAGGCCGTAGTCACTGTAGAGTTGTCGTGGGTCAACTTGCTCACTGAACTCATCGAATTTTTTTTTTTTATTTATTTTATTTTTAGGATTGCATATCATGTAGATTGCATTGTAGTATATTTTCATATAGTTGCACCTAGCCCTACTATTTTGTAATGTTCCATGTATATGTTCCATCTTTCTATAAGCTTAATCTGAAAAATTCTCTATGACTTCTTTTCCATGTGTTTTACATGTATAATCCTTTTCCCCGTAGACTCTTTTTGCACTGATCAAGTATGCAGGACATCTTTTTGATAGCGATTGTGCGCTGTAACGACGATATCAGTTTTCCTGTGATGCTCCACAGTCTACTGATCTATTCAAGCTTCCTTGGATCTGTGATGCTCCACATTTCCAAGGGTACAAGCAGTTTTGGTTCTTCATGCGGGTCTTTCCAGAATTGCTAAGCTTTGGGAAATACAATCAGCTAAGTCCCTAAATTTTTATTTCTGTTCAACTTGAGGACAAGTTGAAATCTAAGTGTGAGAGAGGGGTTGGTATCTACAATCATTTGCTTAATTCAATATATTTCTATGAAAAAGTGCTAAATTTTTCAAATTTTTTGTTTTGTCCCAAGTGAACAAATGCATATCTTTGTTTGAGTTTATATCATTGGTGCATTATTTTGCATATTTAGTAATTTAGTTGTTTCACCCGACATTATTTTTCACGTGCCATAGTAGATGATGAGCTATGTTTTTAAGCCATGCCCATTTGATTAGAGATTTTTGATGATTATCGAATGATTCTTTGCTTCCATACGAATTTTGAAAATTTTAATAGTTTGTATTTAGAGTTAAAGTATGTTATACTGTGAATATCGGAAGGTTTGAATGTGATAAATGACACGTAACTATTGCGCTTTTGAAATGAAGTGAATAAGTGAAGTTGTTTTAAATTATAAATGTGTGTGTCGAAAGCTGGTCGATGATTTGAGTGCGGTAGGTCATACCACGAATGTCCTATTCCACTATGATGACCAAAAGCTCACGGCGATTAGAAAAAGCGCCTTATGATTGGAGTAGGTAGGGGATTAGCGGGAAATGTCCTATTCTGCTATAGGGGCAATAGCTCATTCTAATGTGTGTTTAAGTGAAATAATTAAATCAACTTATGAGAATAGTGATATGAATTAAACGAAAGACTTAGTTATCGTCGATCTTATCCCTAGTATAAACTGAAAGATATGTTGTAGGGACTATCCTCTAAGTATGTCGGAAATATTTTAAATGCTCCCTATTATTTTTTTCGGGGTTTGTATGTTTTGTGAGGTGCACGTTATAATCGTTTTTATATGTCTAATTTAAATGGGATGTTGGCTAGTTTTGCTTGAATCAATTTCAAGTGTGGATTTAGTGGAAATTTATTATGGCTATGCACACACTCACTTGGGTGAACCTCTAAACTACTTGAATATGTTTTATATTTGCATTAAGTGTTTATTTGTCTAGAGTCTTGATTATGTTTTGTCTTGCTCGGGACGAGCAAGGTTTAAGTGTGGGCGAGTTGTTAAGGGTGATTTTATACGTTTTATAAGGATATATTTTATGTCAATATTCCCCATATTCTTAGGGTTTTCATAGAAATCGAGCTTATAATCGATTAATTGAGTAAATGGTGTTTCTAATAGGTTAAATTGCAAAACATAGCGATTTATGTGTTTAAATCATGATTTTATATTATTTTAGGATTATGTTACGCTTTGGTATGTTTTTCCTACATTGTAGATACACATTGTTGATGGAAAGGATGATTTTAAAGAGATGAATTAGAGTGGAAAATCCCGAAATATACTCGTAATACGATGGGCTAATCAAAAAGGCGTTTTCTGAAGAAGAGTCCTTAATGAAAGTTTTAGAGTTTTCCGAGAGCTTTTTTATGACATTCGGATAATAATTTTTGGAGGTCTACAACTCAAGATATGAATTTTAGAAGTTTGAGTTCACCTATGCAAATCAAGGCGTCCAAGGTCGACTCTCACAGAACCCGACTTACACATTGCCACAAATGACATATATAATCAATTCATTCAGCCGCATTATTCACAATGAAAGCAGGGGCAACTTGAGAGCTTCAAGGCCGGTCACCCGAGCCTTGTGCTCGGGTGATCCGGGATAGATTAGGATGTAGTTTTCTTCCGTTTTTCGATTCATGGATTCAATCATGTACCAAACTACGTGAGTTTATTTACTTAATTTATTCAGTCCTTATTCGTTTTTTATGATCTTTAATTTATTTTTTATCTTTCTTTGATTATGATGCTATGTGTGAACTTTATCGAGAGATTGGTTTGCGATTGATAGTTACAACAGACGAAAGTTGCGTAAACTAGATCACCATATAAAGATAGGATTTTTAATCATTAATGATGACAAATTAATTGGTTAATTATCTAGGTTGTTAGATTCTAAAATACGAGAGTTAACCTGAATCTACACCTTCGTTTTGTTTGAATATCGGTCTCAACATTCGAGAGAGGAGAGATTGATAAATTGAATTCACTACGAGAGTAGGATTTCAGAGCTTGAGAATACGGATTCACTAAGAGATTAGGGATTTGTGTCTCGTGTCAAGGTGAAACCACAATTTGAATTAAAGTCATGAGAAGAACTAGGATTGAGATCACTTAGTTTGTACATTGTTTGAGCCCATGTATCGTTAGTTTAGTTTAGTTTTATTTCGTTTTAGCTTAGATTTTGTTTACTTGTTCTATGTGTTATTTGTTCGTTCTTTCGTTTATTTGTTTTCTTGAGTAACAATTGAGAGGATTAATAAAATTAGATTCAACATCCCAATTCCCTGAGGATCGATACCCGTACTTATCCAACTTTACTAGAAACTACCCGGTATTCGGCCGGTTAGGAGGTAGTTTTGCATGGTAGTATAGGTTTTATAAATTTTCTTTTGTTTTAATTTAGCACTTTTTCATAGAAATATATTGAATTAAGCAAATGATTGTAGATACCAACCCCTCTCTCACACTTAGATTGCAACTTGTCCTCAAGTTGAACAGAAATAAAAATTTAGGGACTTAGCTGATTGTATTTCCCAAAGCTTAGCAATTCGAAAGACCCGCATGAAGAACCAAAAGCGCTTGTACCCTTGGAAATGTGTAGCATCACGGATCCAAGTAAGCTTGAATAGATCAGTAGACTGTGGAGCATCACAGGAAAACTGATATCGTCGTTCTGACGCACAATCGCTATCAAAAAGATGTCCTGCATACTTGATCAGTGCAAAAAGAGTCTACGGGGAAAAGGATTATACATGTAAAACACATGGAAAGAGAAGTCATAGAGAATTTTTTGATTAAGCTCATAGAAAGATGGAACATATACATGGAACATTACAAAATAGTAGGGCTAGGTGCAACTATATGAAAATATACTACAATGCAATCTACATGATATGCAATCTTAAAAATAAAATAAATAAAAAAAAATTAAATTCTGACAGGCTCAGGATGAGCAAGTTGACCCCTGACAACTCTACAGTGACTACGGCCTATCACGAAACTAAAATAAAAATGAGGTAGTATTACGAAACCGGCGATTAACTACACTCAAGAAAAATAAAAGAAAAATAGAAAAACAATGCAACTAGATGATATGCAGCTAAATGATATGCATCTGAATGATATGCAAAAATAAAAGAAAATAAAAGAAAGAAAACAAGCCCACTCATTTGCAACACGACGTGTATATAATAAACGTCTACCAGATAATGACAGGTTACGATAAATGACAAGATCTTGTTCATTACATGCGCATGTAAACGCGCTTTAAGACTCGTCAAAGGTGATAGCATTATGGAAAACCAATAGTTAGCTATACTAAACAGATATAACTCATAAGCCTGTATGGTAGCAACGGAAAACCGACAGTTACTACCCAAATGAGTTATAAAAATAACAAGGAAGCACATAAGTCTCAAAGCTTAAAAGATTCATCATAACGATATGTAGCATCCGGAAACCGACATTAGCTACTAATTGACATGAAGACCAGTTATAGCATACGAGAACCGACAGTAACTATAACTTGCATGGATGAATCAAGTAAAAGGAATAAGATCATTTACTTAGCATGAATTCATAGATGGAAAGGTATAACATTCATATTCATGACATCTATGTAAAAAATAAATAGGCCACAGATGCTCGAATGTAAGCAATCCATACTAAATAAAAGCATTAGGAATGAGATCAAGAAAAACCTGGACTACTGAACTGGCGTTCAGCACAAAGACGGGCGTTCACCTCAAAATACAGCTTTGGACGAAGCGTTCAACCAAAACAAACGCTCGTTTGACTTGAAAACCAACCGACGGACGTTCGAAAGCATAGACGCTCGTCTGGTCCTTTAAAACGAGCGTAGTCGAAAATATTTGAAACAGACGGCGTCCAATACTTTCAAACGCTTCGTTTACTGCAGCTAAAGAAATGGGCGGGCGTTCACTAACTTGAAACGCTTCGTCCATACAACGAATACACAAAGCAGAGCAGAAAACGCAGACAAACCCTAAAAACTTAAAACACATATTAACACAGATCACACAGCGACCACTTTCAATTAAAGCACAAAGAGGTTAGATCGAAAACACATAAACACATACTTCACGCTTAAACAAATCGAGTAAAAACTTTTGCACATTCTTAACCTTATGGTCATCGAAACACGGCAAAAAAAAAAACTCTCGATTTGGTAAACACTACTTTATTAAAGCGAAAAATAAACGTAACAAAATCGAGAAATAACAAGATCGATTCAACATGACACCTATTCCCGGCAACGGCGCCACTTTTGTTGGGAGATTTTGCATCATTAAAACAAAAGAAAAGTTATAAACCTATACTCCATGCAAAACTACCTCCTAACCGGCCGAATACGGGTAGTTGCTAGTAAAGTTGGATAAATGCGGTATCGATCCTCGAGGAAAAGGGATGTTGAATCTAATCTAATTAATCCTCTCAATTGTTACTAACGAAAACAAATAAACGAAGAACTAACAAATAAACTCATAGAACAAGTAAACTAAATCTAAACTAGAACAAATAATAAAAACCTAAACTAAGGATACATGGGATCAAACATCATACAAACCAAGTGATTTCAATCCTAGTTCATCTCATGATTTTAATTCAAATTGTGGTTTCACCTTTACACGAGATACAAATTCCTAATTCCTTAGTGAATCTATTTCTCAAGCTATGAATCCCTAATTCCTTAGTGAATTCAATTATCGATCTCTCCTCTTCCGAATGTTGAGACAAATAAACATCCATACAAATATGAAGTATATGAAGTATATTCACGCACTTTAGAAGTTCCTTAGTGAATTCAATAACTTAGAAGTTCCCCATATTCTTAGGTTTTTCATAGAAATCGAGCTTATAATCGATTAATTGAGTAAATGGTGTTTCTAATAGGTTAAATTGCAAAACGTAGCGATTTATGTGTTTAAATCATGATTTTATATTATTTTAGGATTATGTTACGCTTTGGTATGTTTTTCCTACATTGTAAATACACATTGTTGATGGAAAGGATGATTTTAAAGAGATGAATTAGAGTGGAAAATCCCGAAATATACTCGTAATACGACGGGCTAATCAAAAGGCGTTTTCAAGAAGAGTCCTTAATGAAAGTTGTAGCGTTTTCCGAGAGCTTTTTTATGACATTCGGATCATAATTTTTGGAGGTCTACAACTCAAGATATGAATTTTAGAAGTTTGAGTTCACCTCTATGCAAACTGGCGTCCAAGGTCGACTCTCACAGAACCGACTTACACATTGCCACGGCCGACATATATAATCAATTCATTCAGCCGCATTATTCACAGTAAAGCAGCGGCAACTTGAGAACTTCAAGGCCGGTCACCCGAGCCTTGTGCTCGGGTGATCCGGGATAGATTTGGATGTAGTTTTCTTCCGTTTTTCGATTCATGGATTCAATTATGTACCAAAATACGTGAGTTTATTTATTTAATTTATTCAGTCCTTATTCGTTTTTTTTTATGATCTTTAATTTATTTTGTATCTTTCTTTGATTATGATGCTATGTGTGAACTTTATCGAGAGATTGGTTTGCGATTGATAGTTACAACAAACGAAAGTTGCGTAAACTAGATCACCATAGAAAGATAGGATTTTTAGCCGTTAATGATGACAAATTAATCGATTAATTATCTAGGTTGTTAGATTCTAAAATACGAGAGTTAACCTAAATCTACACCTTCGTTTTGTATTGAAAATCGATCTCAACATTCGGAAGAGGAGAGATCGATAATTGAATTCACTAAGGAATTAGGGATTCATAGCTTGAGAAATAGATTCACTAAGGAATTAGGAATTTGTAACTCGTGTAAAGGTGAAACCACAATTTGAATTAAAATCATGAGATGAACTAGGATTGAAATCACTTGGTTTGTATGATGTTTGATCCCATGTATCCTTAGTTTAGGTTTTTATTATTTGTTCTATTTTAGATTTAGTTTACTTGTTCTATGAGTTTATTTGTTTGTTCTTCGTTTATTTGTTTTCGTTAGTAACAATTGAGAGGATTAATTAGATTAGATTCAACATCCCTTTTCCCTGAGGATCGATACCCGTACTTATCCAACTTTACTAGCAACTACCCGGTATTCGGCCGGTTAGGAGGTAGTTTTGCATGGTAGTATAGGTTTATAAATTTTCTTTTGTTTTAATGATGCAAAATCTCCCCAACAGTAAGCTTGGATGGAGAAGCAAAGGCTGATTCATTAAGGAATTGCATGCAAAAGCACCGCTGAATGTTGAGAAAGCCACCGAGAGTTACATGAGGAATGCTAACAAGGGACGCAAAGAGGTCATTTTTCAACCTGGAGATTGGGTATGGTTATACCTACACAAAGAGAGATTTCCAAACCAACGCAAGTACAAGTGGAATTACCGTGGTGATGGTCCTTTTCAAGTGCTTGAGAGGATAAACAACAATGCCTACAAGATCGACATACCACCGGATTGGAACATTTCCCCCACATTCAACGTTGCTGATTTGTCTCCTTATGACACCTCTTTTGATCTGTGGACAGATCCTTTCCAACCGGGAGGAATGATGATATGAACAAGAATGCTATTCAAAATGAAGATCCACTTGTTCTTGAGATGGTCCAATCACTAGATTACAAAGAAGAAGTTTGAGGAAGTCACGAAGAATCTAATATTGGCAAGTCTTAAACAACACGTTTTATGGAAGAAGGACGAAGACTTACCCATTAAATCCTTGTTGTGTTGCAATTGGGATTAAATGGACTGATTTGATCTATTTTATTTGTGGGCTATTTTAAACTATTTTCCTTTAAGTTTTTGAGTAAAGCCCAAAGCCCAAACTATTTCCATTAAGTTTTAAGAAAAGCCCAAAACCCAAACTATTTTCTAATTAACTTTTGAGACAAGCCCAAAGCCCACCTTTCTAAGTAATAGGCGTGTATGATGTGCATTGTTCCCACATCAAAATTTGGCATGCTAGTTTTCAGATTTGTAGCCTATATAAGGCATTCTCTTTTCAATGAATGATAATACAACTTTGAGTGAAATATTTACAACTTCTTAAATTCAGTGATTGAATTTTAAGTGAGTTAGTATTTGCCTTGCTGATTGGGTATTTTGCTAACTTGAGAATTTATCAAAGGGGTGAGCTCTCTTTGTGCGATATTCTCGTTTAGGGTTCTTATGGTGCCGATTCTCTAAGAAAACTAGGAATTGCTCTTTACTTCATTGCTATCTCAATCTAGATTCCTCTACCCCACACTTAATCAAAACATTGTCCCCAATGTATAAGATGGAAAATGAAAAATGAAAAGGAACTTAGTTTCGGTTAAGCGTGGAACCAAAGGAGAAATGGATCGTCGTATAAATCATCGGGCGTAGGTAATTAATCTGTGAAGAATCTGCGCTAAACATCTCAAACAAACCAAGAAGAATCGTGGTGACAAGAAACTGAATAATGAAAGTGCGGCAGTAAAAGAGAAAATAAATAACTTCAAAACAATTTAAGCCGACAAAATGATTAGATTATAAATTTTCTGCTACATCAACTTAGTAGGAAAGAAAAATAAAAAAAAAGAAAAAACAAGAAAATGGAAAACAATAAAAAAAAAGAAATAAAAACTAATCATCATTAGAGAAACTCTCCTAGTCAACTTCATGCTCAAAACCGGGAGGTGGTGCAGAACTTGAGGCGGCGGCGGCAGAAGAGGATGCTTTATGATGTGGGGTAGTCCTAGGTGGTGGGGTCGAGGAAGGTATGCCAGAGTAATCGATGATCCTATCCATCTTGTGGTGGAGACTCGCAATCTCTCACGAGTGCTCCTCAAGCAAGGCCCTCTGAGGCCTCGGTGCTCCATGCACCGGAGTATGTTCCCTCTCTGCTCTGACCCGTCTTTGTACTCTCGAAACTGACTGCAAATTGAGCTGCAGCTTGCGCTCAGAAGCGGCAACAAGCTCGTGGATACGGCTATGCATCAGAAGACCGATGTTGACTGGAGATCCCTGCTCCAGATAGAACATCAATTCCGCCCTCTTAGTGGTGACAGAGACCGTGTGCTTGGTCGGTGGAAGGTGGGCACAAAAAAATCTATTGACCATCTTCCGGTCCCAAGATAGCTCATTCTCTAGGAAGATGGTAGGGGCTCCTGCAGGATTGCGCTTCCATTGCACCCCAAAGTACTCAGCTATCATCTCCATCCTCTCAAGATCTTCAGGATTGCTCGAGTATGTGTACTCATCCGGGCCCACTGGTGGATTACAAACCCCATAATGCTCGTTGATCCGCTCGATCGAAAAGTCAACTTTAACCCCTCGGACCATAGCAAATGTAACTCCGGGGTTATGCAAAACATAAGCGTAGAATTCTCTTACCATCGTGGCGTTGAACCGGGCTGGTGCCTCAGCCATGTCCAATAAATCTTGTGCTTGTAAGGCACCCAGAAATATCGAGCCGCAATCGTCCAAATCTACCCCTCGTTCTTGAGCAACCGGCCTTGCATTCCATTGGCCTCGGAACGACTCGTAAATAGCTAAAGAATGGAATTGTTCAACCCCGTCTATCAAGGGATTGGCATCTCCATACACTGTCTGATAACCATTAAGACGTACAGCTGAACGTTGACGCTTAGGACCTATCATGAATGAGTATATAAACTGATGCTGAAGCTTTTTCTGGAAAAGAACCCTCGGTAAACCGGAGGTAGGGTATGGTTTACCGGCCTGAAATTTTTTGATTTCTTTCTGGGACTGTGCCTCTGATGGTAAAAGATGAAGGATTTCAGCACTTCACTGTAGCAGCAACATTACAGAACAACAACAGAGTTTGAAAATGGGTGTTTAGGGTTTGGAAAATGGAAAGAAATGGTTTGGTTATGGTGGTGGTTTGGTGGTGATAGTGGTGGTGATGGTGGCCAAATTTTAAAAAGGAAGAAGAAATGGAAGAATTAGATGAATTGAGGGGAAAATATTTGATAAGAATGATGATATTGGTGTTGAAGGGGTGATTTAAATAGGAATAATTGAGTGAAGGTGGAAGGGTTTAGTGGGATAGTGGGTAGAGAAGTTATTAGATGAGGGATTTGAGGAGGTGATTGATGGGATTGAGGCGGAGTTATTGTGGAGTGTGGGAAATGATGAAAATTTTGAAAAGAGGGAGAAAGGGGACGGTTTTTGCTGACTGACCGTATCTGGTGCAATGTGTGTCCTCCACGTGTCTCTAAAAATTCAGATTTATAACCTGACGTTCAGAAATTTAAAAATCAAGCCTCGTTAAACCGGAGGTAACCTAGGGTTTACCGGCGGTACCTTTTCCTGCATTTCTTTATGCGCTTTGTCTCGCACACTTGACTCAACCTCTCCGCTCAATTCGACCTCAAATTGATTAGCCTTCCTCTTTTGATTGCTATTTCGACTCAAAACCTAACCTACTTCACTAGAATCGAAAACGAGGTAAAAAAACCTTTCCACAACTATCGGTTTCATACCTAAGGGTGCTGTAGGATGAAAAAAAATCTCATCCCTTCATCTGGCTACTTTTATTCATTCCTTATCTTCCTAAGGGTTTAAAGAATTAGTTCTGAGTTTATAGTTGCCAGCTCAACTTTCTTCAGATCTCCGATCATTCAAGGGTTGGAGCTTTAACTCGCCAAACTTTTTCTCCTGAGGCTTGTACCTTTATAGAACCTTTTGAGATATCTTCCTAGCACGCCTTTCTCTTTTAGCTTGTGTGCTAGGTCTGACTATGCGTCGATATTTAGACTTTAGACCCAAGGACCCTATATTTTCCATTTTTAGCTCAACTTGTTCACTACGCAACATGGAAGGACTAGCTTCCAAGGGCATCTTGTCGTGGTCCTTCTCTTCTTTCTCTCTCCGCATTAATCTCATAAACTCTTGCTCAACTGCTTCTACTACAACCTCTCTATGCTTATGCCCCTCGATTTCCATAAATTCCACCTTTCCTAATATGTCATCTTTGTTAGGAAATCACTAGTTTAACGCAGCGAAATTTAAAATTTGATTTCCTTTTTCTAGATCGTTCTTCGTTTAATGCAATAAACACGTTAAGTAGTTTGACGGTTATACCTCAGATGATCTATAAGATCGTCGCATTGACCGTCAACGGAGAGTAGTTCAGTGCGCAAGACGTCCACGCGTCCGGCCTCTATCGCTAATCCACACAAACCCCTTGCCGGAATCCTCCTTGGATTGCTATCGGAAAACTCCGGTTGCTAGACCAACCTTTTTCCTCCCTCACAAACTCACTATGGCTTGCTCTCTATTTTACACAAGAACTATGAGTTCTTGCAATTGTGATGTATAAAAGAGTTTGACACCCACTTCCTTTATATAGAGGAGGTGGCGCCCCATATGATTTGTGGAGGAGAAGAAAACCTTTTTCCAATAAAATAAAGAAAATCTTCTAGATTGATTTATCTCTTTAATTATAATTTATTTTGCCAATATCTTATATTGAATATAATTATCTTATTACCATAAATCTATTTTTCCAAAATCAATTAATATCTTATATTAATATTATGATAATATTATTAATTAAAGTGCACAATCCAAGTGTATCTTATACACTCAAAGGTGGCGCCCCATTAGTCAATTAATTGACTTCCGGAATATTCTTTAATTAATATAATTTGTATATAATTAATATCTTGTATTTTATTTATTCATAATAAATAAATACCACCATATTAATTTACCACTACAACCTTTATAGTCTAGAGATAAACTTTCCTTATTTGGTTATCAACTATAACCGCATTTTTATCCGACTCGAAGTTCATATGTGTGTGACCCGATAGGCTTCCGAATATGTTGGCCGTAGATACAAAGTGCAAATTACTAAAATGCCCTTCATGCCTAACGATCACGGGATAGCGTCTAGCAACACACCGTGACCCCCAATCATCGGAAAAGTCAAAAGCAATGACTACTACCTTTCATGTGAAGCAGTTACCGTGTCACTTACAATCCTATCGCTGTAACAATATCCATAAGATCGTATCTCGAGTGTCAATACATTGACGATCGTATCATATAATCTGGATATCACACTCTCTCGGGATAACACATTTACTCCCACTTTGCAAAGATTCTCGAGAGCTAGACATTCCTTATAAGAAGGCCATTTCGGATATTCGATCCCAATCATAGGACACGCGATTCTAGGACGACAAATCATGTATACTCCACATGCTTCAATATCATACCCAATCACTACCGCATGATCGACCCGTGGTTAGGAGAAATCTCAATAGTGTCAAAGAATGACAATCCACTCCGTGATGCCAAGAAGACTTCGGTCAAAAGGATAATTACACAACCGCCACATAGTGTGACACTTAATGTAAGTGGGTCAGTCTAACGTACGCATTCTCTAATACACGTCCACATACAGTCCAAGTGTCTTTACACTTCGATAGACGAGATCTATCCTTATCTTCTAAAAGATAAAAGACATCCAATACGTGCTAGCCTGATTATACTATCAATGTCCCATTTGATAATATGTAAGACTAGAGACATTCAAGTACCAACCTTGTTATAGTGATTAGAGATCTCATCAACCATAATCACTTTCATGGTTTCTCTATCACAGATTGATACTAGGGACGTTACTATATACATACAACAAATAAAATGAAGGTAAACAATATATAATAACATAATTGCTTTTATTAACCATAATAAAGTTATTACATGAACTAAATAGACTGTAAATGACCCGACCCGGTCGGATCCGGTCCAAACCGATTGGGTTTAGGACACCTTTCCAACAATCTCCCACTTAGCCTAAAGCCAATCACCCATATGTATAAGGCCGTGCAAGTGAACATGTTTCTCATGCTTAGCTTGAGACAATGCCTTGGTTAACGGATCGGCTATGTTATCATCCGTGTGGACTTTCTCTATCTTTACATCTCCTCTCTCTACTCTCTCTAATCAAGTGATAGCGCCAGAGCACATGTTTGGACTTCGATGAGACCTTGGTTCCTTTGATGAGATATCGCTCCATTATTATCACAAAGATCAGAGCACTGGACCTTCAATGGAGGGAACCACACCAAGTTCAGTAATGAACTTCTTCATCCAAACTTCTTCCTTCGCCGCCTCCGAGGCTGCTATGTATTCGGCTTCCATTGTAGAGTCTGCAGTAGTCTCCTGCTTGGAACTCTTCCAGCTCACTGCTCCGTCGTTAAGCGTGAAAACAAATCCAGATTGTGACTTAAAGTCATCCTTGTCAGTTTGGAAACTGGCATCTGTGTAACCTCGTAATACTAAATCATCGTTCCCGAAAACCAGGAACATATCCCTAGTACGTCTCATGTACTTAAGGATATTCTTCACAGCAATCCAGTGACCATCACCTGGATCGGACTGGTACCTACTAGTCATACTAAGAGGGTACGAGACATCTGGTCTTGTGCACAACATGGCATACATGATTGACCCGATTGCCGAAGCATAATGGACTTTACTCATTTGTGCCCTTTCCTCTGTCTTAGGACTCATTCCCTTTGATAGGTAGACCCCATGTGACATGGGCAGCAATCCTTTCTTGGACTGCTCCATGCTGAATCTCTTCAGCATCTTGTCTATATAGGTGGATTGCGACAGACCAAGCAACCTTTTAGATCTATCTCTATAGATCTTTATTCCTAGAATATAGGCTGCATCACCCAAGTCCTTCATTGAGAAGTTCTTGGATAGCCAAGCTTTGACCGATTGTAACATAGGCACATCATTCCCTATGAGCAATATGTCATCTACATAAAGCACTAAGAACACAATGGCACTCCCACTAACCTTCTTGTAAACACAAGGCTCATCTTCGTTCTTGATGAAATCAAACTATTTGATTATCTCATCAAAGCGAAGATTCCAACTCCGAGAAGCTTGCTTTAACCCATAAATGGATCTTTGCAATTTACACACCATCCTGGCGTCATTGGTAGTGAAACCCTCAGGCTGTGTCATATACACTTCCTTAGACAGGTTCCCGTTAAGGAAAGCTATTTTTACATCCATCTGCCAGATTTCATAATCATGGTATGCTGCAATAGCGAGCAAAATTCTAATGGATTTTAACATGGCAACAGGCAAGAAGGTTTCGTCATAGTCAACTCCTTGTCTTTGCTTATAACCTTTTGCCACTAACCTAGCCTTGTAGGTAGTCACGTTACCGTCCATGTCGGTCTTTCTCTTAAAGACCCATTTGCACCTTATGGGAACTATTCCCTCAGGTGCATCAAATAAGTTCCAAACTTGGTTGTCTTTCATGGATTCCATTTCAGAATTCATGGCTTCCAGCCATTTCTCTTTGTCATGCCTTAATAGCACTTCCTCATAAGTTCTAGGGTCCTCATCTTCCATGAGATACACGCCAGTGTACCTTTCGGGTTCACGGCGTTCCCTGGTGGATCTTCGAGGTGCTAGTATGTCTACGGTAGAGGGTGGCACCACATTTGTATGTGATGTCTCCTCTACTTCCATCAACGGACTGTTATCCGTAAGTGGTTCTCGAATTTCTTCAAGATAAATTTTACTCCCACTGACCCTATCCAGAATAAACTCTTTCTCCAGAAAGTGGCCAGTGCTAGAAACAAACACCTTTTGTTCCTCAGGGTGGTAAAATTGGTACCCTTTGGTTTCCCTTGGATAACCCACAAACAGACATTTGTCAGATCTAGGTTCCAATTTGTCAGGCATGGTCCGTTTAACATAAACTGGACATCCCCAAGGTTTCATGTAACCTAGTGTTGCTTTCTTCCCTTTGAACACTTCATAGGGAGTGGACTCAACCGTCTTTGATGGAACTCGGTTCAGTGTATAGGATGCGGTTTCTAGAGCATACCTCCAAAACTATTTTGGAAGAACTGCGTAGCTCATCATGGATCGTACCATGTCTAACAAAGTACGGTTCCTCCTCTCAGATATGCCATTCATCTTAGGCGTACCTGGAGGGGTCTATTCGGGTAGAATCCCATTCTTCTTTAAATAAATTTGAAACTCTCCATCTAGGTATTCTCCGCCTCGATCAGATCGAAGCGTTTTGATTTCTTTACCCAGTTGTTTCTCCACTTCACTTCTGAATTCCTTGAACTTTTCAAAGGCTTCAGACTTATACTTCATTAAGTATATATAACCATAGCGAGAATGGTCATCAGTGAAAGTGATAAAATAAGAGTATCCTCATTTTGCTTGAATTGACATTGGGCCGCATACATCAGTATGTCTGAGCTCAAGCAATTCATTGGATCTTATCCCTTTGCCACTAAGAGGTGACTTTGTCATCTGGCCAAGTAAACAAGCTTCGCATGTATCAAACGATTCATAATCGAATTGATCCAACATTCCATCTTTATGGAGTTTGGAAATGCGATTCTTATTTATATGGCCAAGTCTACAATGCCATAAGTAGGATTCATTCAAGTCATTTGTTTTGGCTTTCTTGTTATTTATATTAAGTTCGTCAACATTCATATCTAATATGTAGAGACCATTGCTATGTATGCCAGTACCATAAAAGATTCCATCACGTGAAAAAGAACAACATTTATTCTCAAACATAAATGAAAAACCATCAACATCTAATGCGGAAATGGAAATAATACTCTTCGTTAGAGCAGGAACAAAATAACAGTTACTAAGTTCAAGTACTAGCCCACTGGGCAATGAAAGAAAATAAACTCCTACGGCTAGTGCAGCAACACTTGCTCCATTTCCAACGCGTAGGTCCACCTCTCCTTTCTTCAGATCTCTAGCTCTTCTTAGTGCCTGTATATTTGTACAAATATGAGAACCACAACCAGTATCTAATACCCAGTGGTTAGACTTAGAAGAAGTAATGTTGATCTCAATCATAAATATACCTAAAGTCGAAGCATCAGAATGCTTCTTCTTGGTACTCAAGAAGCCTTTGCAGTTTCTCCTCCAATGTCCGGTCTCACCGCAATGGAAGCAAGCATCCTTGGATTTGTCTTTTGCTATCTTAGGCGTTGGCTTAGGTGCAGCCTTCACCTTCTTGGACTTTTTCTGGGCTTTTGCCTTGCCCTTACTTGAAGTGACTAGCAACACTTGCTTTCCCTTCCCCACAGTGCCCTCAGCAGTTTTCAACATGTTCAATAACTCCGCTAGGGAGCAATCTATCTTGTTCATGTGTTAGTTCATCACAAACTGCGAGAATGAATCAGGTAGAGATTGCAGAATCAAGTCAATACTCAACTCTCGCTCCAATTTGTGGCCCAGCTTCCCAAGCCTCTCTATGTACCCGATCATCATAAGCACGTGTGACCCCACAGCAGTCCCAGATGCCATCTTACAACTAAACAGGGCTTTCGAGACCTCGTACCTCTCAGTGCGAGACTGAGAAGCATAAAGTTCCTTCAGGTGGACATGATAGAGTAGGCGTCCATAGACTCATGCTGTTTCTGCAGTTCAGGTGTCATGGAAGCAAGCATGATACGTGTAGCATCAGTACTGTCAGAATAGTGCTTGTTGTACTTCTCGACAGCATCTGCAGCCGAACCCTCAGCGGGCTTTTCTGGTAGGGCCTCATCCAAGACATAGCCAATCTTCTCGTGCCTCAAAACGATTTTGAGGTTCCTTTCCCAATCGAGAAAATTAGTTTCTTCAAGCTAGTTTTCGATGATAAAATGAAGGTTCAATTTGTTTGACATTTTCTACAACAATAAAGATAGAATAAGTAAAAGCTCATGTATAAAAACCCTAAATTTGCACTTTAAAATTTTATAAGGTTTTACTCCCACTAGCCAACTATTCCCAATTGGCTTTCAAGAATTTGATTAATTCTTTAGTGGCTGGGATCCAATCTAGTCGCCTTAATCCCTGATGGTGGTCGATCAATCTCGGCAATTTCGAAAGGTAGGTACTCCTACCAGTCGCATCATATGCGACTCCCAGTGGTTGACTAGTCAACTCTTTGACAGTCCGCATCTCTATGTGGTAGTCAACCCCTTGTCTCTAAAGTCAAACGGCCCTGACGGTGGCCAATCACCGAAAGACTTTAGTCGAGTCGTAACCCAATATTCATGAGATCTCGTAACGATCATATCTCGATAATAACGATATACCCATGGTAGGTCAACTCCCGACGGTGGTCGATCAGTTGGATCCGAACAAAGGCTCTTCACCGTCATTATAATATTGGGAGACAATCTTGGCTCGATTTTTGGCGTGGGAATAATTTTTAAATTAATTCACTTAATTAATTTGGTTTAAATATGGTCTCATCTACTATGTGCATATTACTACTATATCATATAAAGTAAACCATACACAACATTCCGCGCATAAAATAACCGATATGATTATGGACTTTTCCTAGGTGCGGTTTGGAATACAAACTGACAAAACCGCAGGTCACAAACTAAGGGTATCTGCAACCGCCAATAGGATCTTTATTGCTGTACGCCAATGGGTTCTTTATCTCTCATTGGACTTCGCTTCTTGCTCCATTCTTGTTACATAATAAATAAGTACACCCGCCGCACACGGGGGGGGGGGGGGGAGCTCACGGGAATGAGATAAATGCAAAAGAGTAAACTAGGTCACGTTCTTCATAACGGCCTAGGACAGTTTTTCAAAAACCAACATAAAGAAAACATTCTCATCTATCCTATTGGTCGAGTCCATGATCAATCGGGGTCCATATAATCACATTATATCTACACATATAATCCATACAATTTTATCTTATGAAAAAGATTAAATTCTAATTTTTAACTACTCATGCGTCTTCATTTTATCACATCAAATAATTAAATAAATTTTAATTAATTATATGACTTAATCGAAAATTAAAATTAACATTTAATTTTAAATCGATTTTAATTTCAATTAAATTTGAACTATTCAAAATAAAATTAAAATTATAAAGTCTCCTATTTGTTTCCTTTCCAAAACTAAATTTGGCTTAGGCCTGGCCACTTTCCAAAATCAAAGTTTTGAAGTGGCCTAGGCCTAGGCCTTTTACAAATCAAATATTTGAAAAAGGGTCTCGGCCTATTCCAAATCAAATATTTGGAAAGGCCAACTAATTTTGGTTTAGGCCTGGCCACTTTCCAAAATCAAAATTTTGGAAGTGGCCTAGGCCTAGGACTTTTACAAATCAAATATTTGAAAATGGCCTAGGCCTATTCCAAATCAAATATTTGGAAAGGCCAAATAGTTTTGGTTTAGGCCTGGCCATTTTCCAAAATCAAAATTTTGTAAGTGGCCTAGGCCTAGGCCTTTTACAAATCAAATATTTGAAAATGGCCTAGGCCTATTCCAAATTAAATATTTGGAAAGGCCAAATAGTTTTGGTTTAGGTCTGCCACTTTCCAAAATCAAAATTTTGGAAGTGGCCTAGGCCTAGGCCTTTTACAAATCAAATATTTGAAAAGGGCCTAGGCCTATTCCAAATCAAAATTTGGAAAGGCCTACATGCCATATGGTTGCCCAATGGCCCAAACTATTTGAACCATTGGTTGGCCATATGACACAACTAAACAAACGAGATATCTATGCACAATAAATATCACAAAACGAAAAGGGTCGATCTCCCCCATTGGAAGAAGAGAGCCGACGGGCGGCAGCCCGAAGGCCACCGCCACTGCCGCCGCCACCGAGGGAGGGGGGCCGCCGCCAGTCGGCCGAGCCCCCCATAAACCCTAATTTTTTTAATTTTTTTTGTTTCAACGTTTCGTGATTTAAATCTTGCATCTATTGATTAAATAATACGCATTTAAATTATGCTTATTGCTTAAGCTCGAAGTCTGTCTCTGATACCACTGTTAGGAAATCACTAGTTTAACGCAGCGGAATTTAAAATTTGATTTCCTTTTTCTAGATCGTTCTTCGTTTAATGCAATAAACACGTTAAGTAGTTTGACGGTTATACCTCAGATGATCTATACACCGTCAACGGAGAGTAGTTCAGTGCGCAAGCCGTCCACGCGTCCGGCCTCTATCGCTAATCCACACGAACCCCTTGCCGGAATTCTCTTTGGATTGCTATCGGAAAACTCCGGTTGCTAGACCAGCCCTTTTTCTCCCTCACAAACTCACTATGGCTTGCTCTCTATTTTACACAAGAACTATGAGCTCTTGCAATTGTGATGTACAAATAAGTTTGACACCCACTTCCTTTATATAGAGGAGGTGGCGCCCCATATGATGTGTGGAGGAGAAGAAAACTTTTTTCCAATAAAATAAAGAAAATCTTCTAGATTGATTTATCTCTTTAATTATAATTTATTTTGCCAGTATCTTATATTGAATATAATTATCTTATTACCTTAAATCTATTTTTCCAAAATCAATTAATATCTCATATTAATATTGTGGTAATCTTATTAATTAAAGTGCACAATCCAAGTGTATCTTATACACTCAAAGATGGCGCCCCATTAGTCAATTAATTGACTTCCAGAATATTCTTTAATTAATATAATTTGTATATAATTAATATCTTGTATTTTATTTATTCATAATAAATAAATACCACCATATTAATTTACTACTACAACCTTTATAGTCTAGAGATAAACTTTCCTTATTTGGTTATCAACTATAACCGCATTTTAATCCGACTCGAAGTTCATATGTGTGTGACCCGATAGGCTTCCGAATATGTTGGCCGTAGATACAAAGTGCAAATTACTAAAATGCCCTTCATGCCTAACGATCACGGGATAGCGTCTAGCAACACACCATGACCCCCAATCATCGGAAGAGTCAAAAGCAATGACTACTACCTTTCATGTGAAGCAGTTACCGTGTAACTTACAATCCTATCGCTGTAACAATATCCATACGATCGTATCTCGAGTGTCAATACATTGACGATCGTATCTTATAATCTGGATATCACGCTCTCTCGGGATAACACATTTACTCCCACTTTGCAAAGATTCTCGAGAGCTAGACAATCCTTATAAGAAGACCATTTCGGATATTCGATCCCAATAATAGGACACGCGATTCCCGGACGACCAATCATGTATACTCCGCATGCTTCAATATCATACCCAATCACTACATCATGATCGCCCCGTGGTTAGGAGAAATCTCAATAGTGTCAAAGCATGACAATCCACACCGTGATGCCATGAAGACTCGGTCAAAAGGATAATTACACAATCGCCACATAGTGTGACACTTAATGTAAGTGGATCGATCTCAATGTCGCGCATTCTCTAATACACGTCCACGTACAGTCCAAGTGTCTCTACACTTCGATAGATGATATCTATCCCTATCTTCTAAAAGATAGAAGACATCCAATAAGTGCTAGCCTGATTATACTATCAATGTCCCATTTGATAATATGTAAGACTAGAGACATTCAAGTACCAACCTTGTTATAGTGATTAGAGATCTCATCAACCATAATCACTATCATGGTTTCTCTATCACAGATTGTTACTAGGGACGTTACTATATACATACAACAAATAATATGAAGGTAAACAAAATATAATAACATAATTGCTTTTATTAATCATAATAAAGTTATTACATGAACTAAATAGACTGTAAATGACCCGACCCGGTCGGATCCGGTCCAACCCGATTGGGTTTAGGACACCTTTCCAACAACTTTGCTGCTCTCTGGTCTATTTTCTAGGGGTTCTAAGATCTTAAAAGATACAACATCATTATTCAGCCTCAGAGTTATCTCCCCATTATCAAAATCCATAACCGCCCTACTTGTCGGTAAGAAGGGTCTTCCTAAAAGAACTGGGGCACTAGGGTCCTCAGGTACATCTATGATTGTGAAGTCAATAGGATATGTGAACCCTCATGCCTTAATTGTACACTTTCTAAGCGGACCCAAAGAGCAAGTCTCTAGTTCTATCAACGAAGATCATGGTCTGGTTTGATTCCTTACGACCGGGAGCTTGATCTTTTGACAGAGGAAAAGGTAGAATATTGCAACTCGAGCCAGAGTCACACAGACCAAATCTTTCCGATATACCATTAATAGAAATTGGGAGTCGAAACGTGCGAGGGTCTCCTGAGTTCACCACGGTGTCTGAGTATGGATAATCCTCGAGGCTCGAAAAATATTGAGTCGATCCTCTTCAGGATCATCGATTCATAATCCGAAGATGATATATCAATTTACTCACAAGGGAACTCACCTGGACGATACGTACTATACTCCTTTATGTTCTCTTCATGCTCTTGCTTGATTGTTTTCTCCTCTTTTTCCAACCGTTGCTTTACTTCTTCATAATGCTCTCGTGCTTCAGATCCTGGGTACATGGAAATTGGTGTGATGTTCAATATCGGTCTAGGCATATTGCTTGACTTGTTTGCTCTTTTTCAACTCTGATTGATCGAATTTCTGAGGTGTTCTGATCTACCGGAAAAAGACAAAATAAAACAAAGAAAAGGTTAGCAACTTCCGCTTCCGCTGGGTGTGATCCCAACTGCTGCGGACCTACTAACTAAAATCAACATGGAATAACACAGAATAACAAGAACTGTACAGAAATATATTTTTCAGGCCTCGGTAACCCGGGGGTTAGCCATGGTAAACCGGCCCTGAAATTTCTTTTTCTGGCAGTTTAACAATGCAGGTTTGATACAGAAAGACTCAAGACTCAAACGTTTATATTTACAATTGGCCATTGTCCCCGGCAACCACGCCAAAAATCTTGATCGCGTGTAAGTCTCTAACGTTGATATTCTTTGACTTCAACCATTTGGCCCAATGTATTTCTTTTGGTTCAAATCCACTCTCCAATGCTCCAGATCCGGTAGATCCTGTAAAACATGCATAACGAGAAAAAACAGTACCAAAACCTTGGGAAAATAGCATAGATGCAGAATTATGATCCTGGAAACACTCACATAGCATTTGACACCTATTCCACTTAATAACGAGCTTATCTATCCTCTCTTGAGCAGAATTAAGGGTGAATAAAGGTAGAATTATTGGTACCATTTAGAGCGTTATCAGCGGCACGTTACACGATCCTGAACGGAACTCTATACAAAAGATATTTTTCAAAGCCGCTACAGCGTTGCATCAGACCCGAAGAAGCACATGGCATATTCACAGAACTGCACGAGGGGATGTTCGGGGGCCATCCCTTCAGCTAAACTTTGGCCCAAAAGGCATTACTGGCAGGGTACTACTGGCCAAAGTTGGCTGAGGACGTTGAAAGGTGCGCTAAGAGCTGTGACAAATGCCAACGCTTCGCCGACATACCCAGGCTACCCTCAGTCGAACAGAGCATCATTGTCGCCGCTTGGCCTTTCGACATGTGGGCAATCGATCTTATCGGTCCGCGGCCGATCGAAGTGCGAATATATGGTTGTCGCTGTGGATTACTTCACAAAGTGGATCAAGGCAAAGGCGCTTGTAAAAATCTGTGCCGAAGGCATAATATACTTTCTGTTGGATCAAGTTTGGACTCGGTTTGGGGTGCCGTGAGCCATCATTTCTGACCATAGCCCACAGTTCTGAGATGAGTTTGATGAATTCTGCAAAGAGCATAACGTCAAACACTTGCAATCCACAGTATGCTACCCCCAAAAACGGTCAGACGGAAAACGCCAATAAACAAGTGCTAAAAGTGCTGAAGAAGAGCTTGGATGAGAAGGCCGGGAAGTGGGTAGATTACCTGCTCGAAGCCCTCTGGGTGCTCCGGACAACCAGAAAGGTAAAACGGGGGAGACACCTTTCGCATTAACATACAGGTCAGAAGCAATGGCACCCATGGAGATTGCATTGCCAAGTATAAGGGTTTCACACTTAGACGAGGCCAATAACATAACTATCAACAAATCAAACTGGTCCTGGCCGAAGAAAAATGCATGAAGGCTCGCGCTCAAATGGTTAACTACAAGCAAGCCGCAAAGAGATACTACGACAAGCGAATCCACGATCACTCTTTTGCGGTAGGAGACTTTGTCTTACGCAAAAGGCAAGCAACAGGCCAAAAGACCGATAAAGGAAAGTTGGACGAAAATTGGGAGGGCCCTTGGCAAGTGTCGAGGATAGTCAAGAGAGGGACATACATCCTCAAAGACAAAGAGGGCCGCGAGTTCAACAGGCCCTGGCACGCCGTCAACCTGAAGTGATATTACATGTAAGGGCTATGACCTCAACTCATTTTTAGAAGCATGTTTTGTAAAGGCATCGATCCCGTTTTGTTGCGATCAATAAAATATTTTCCAAAAACATCGTCGGGCACAAACAAATTCTGTCTCCGACAAGCAAAGCTTGTCCGACACAGAAGGGGCCGTTTGAAATCACTAAAAGAAGACATCTGGCAGACACGTGCGGATTCCAAAAAACAGAGCGAAAAGGCAAGAGCAAGCCAACAATGATAAGGAAATCGATTCATTACAAAAGGAAGGAAATTGTACAAAGAAGCAAAAAAAATCGCTCCGCTTTCCTCACTCTGCGCCTCGGGATGGGAAAATCTTCGGTCGTAGTGGGGCAAACTGGCATTCCTCAGGTTAAGATGCACATGGTGGAAATCATCCAGGCAAGGGGTAAGTGAAACTCGCCATGCATCAGAGTGGCATACTTGATCGCCTCAAAATGAATCCGACGACCCCAGTTGATGGTCATCTCGGGGACCGAAAGGGCGTAAAGAACGATTGCCTCGATATCAGTAACCTCTTTGAAATCGGGCAAGTAGAAAACCTGAGTATATAGGAAGCGTTTCCATTCCCTCTCCCTCCGGTCCAGCATGTTGGCTGTCACATCTGTGCCCTCCACCCACTTGTTCCTAAGCAAAAACTGAAAGGCATCAAACCGAGTGGCGTAATAGCCAGTCCTGTCCTCAAGATCAAAAAAGGTGTCATAATCCTCAGCAGGATTTGGAAGGCCACAAAAGTCATTTATGGCAGCCGGGGTAAAGTCCACAGTCACCCCACGAACAGAAACCGTGGTGGTGCGATCAACATGGCCGTTCTCAGATAGCGCGGCGTAAAAATCATGCACCAGCGTCAGGCTATACTCCCCGGTCGGCATGGTGACAAAATGCGTCCAACCATTGGCGTTGATCATAGCCCGATGACCCGGACCAACACGACTAAGGTTAAGCCTTCTTTCCACCAAATGACCATGGTCACGAAAAAAGGTCACGAAATTGTTCATAGCCACCGGTGAAGCGGTGGCCCGAAAACAAACGGAAGGTTTCTCCACTGTAGGCTCAAAGGCATTGGAGCCTTGACTTGAGGAATCAGAAGAATACACGGAAAAAATAATGAAAGAAATTTCTCTAGCGGGACGAAAGATTTTCGAAAAGTTGTGAGGAAGAAGAGGGTTCCCTCCTTTTATAGACTGAAAAATCAAAAGGCGGGAACGTCGAAGTCACAAGCGCTCAAGTCGAATTCAAGTCTCTACAATAATCGAGCGATGCTTGAAAAGAGCGATCATAAATCGTCGGTTGGGTAAAGGGTCATAAAGTCGGTTGAATGGAGTTATGAGGCTTCACGATCCTCGAGAAACCAAACCGTCTGAGCCGAGTCCGACCATAATTAGCGGCCCCATCGGTGTAAGGGGACAAGAGAGTTGCTTTCACCCACGGTCTTTGCTTTCAAATGCGCTCTCGTCTCGTTAGGAGCGGGGGCCGCAAGTAAAAACTCAAAATTCAGAAATACAAAAACAAGAAAGCAAATACAGTATGGGGAAAAGACAATTTTATTATATAAAACAAGAGCCACTAAGGTTGGTTTTTACAAGAAAGGACAAAAGCAAGGCCTAAAGCTAGTCGAAGTTTGAGTCGTGTGTCGGCGAGTCCGAAACAACAAGTGCATGCTCATTATTTGCGCATGGCGGCACCACCACGTTGTCGGGAGAAACGGTCATCCCTGTAGTGCCGACACATAAGCGGGAAATCAACTTAGCATAGGGTATGGGCCCATGGAGGTGCATGCAGGCAGCAAATGTAATTATCGGCCGATAAATCAAAGAAACCCCAATCAACGTTGACGCGTCATCATCGGCCCGCAAGATCGCGCAGGAGATGCGACTCGGCCTCGATATTTCCTTGGCATCAAACAAGGGCGGCACCCAAGAGTTGATAAACCTCTTCCACTCCTGATTGGCCTGGAGCATCTCGGAAGCGTAACCCTCTGGCAAAGGGTCCCAATCACCCGTTATTAGACGCCTGAGTGCCACGGCCCTATAAATGCGCCTCCTCAACTCACTACCGAGACCCCAAACCGTCTCATAATGCACGTACGGAGGGACAACAGGCAGTTCGAAGAACTCGTTGATGATGGTAGGACTAATGGCAACATTGACCCCCCGGAAGGGAACAACGGTGGCAGCGTTGTCGGTTAAAACTACTATTGACAATGCAGAATTGGACTCCCGCACCATGGTGGCGTTGTATGGCCCCCGAGGTGCCTTCAGGAAACTAACCCACCTCAAATGAGCAACACACTCGCACTCAGCAAAATTGATCTTCCGAAAGTTCAACCCCCTCTCTGCCAACAAAGGATGTTGGTTTAAATGGAGAAAAAATTAGCAATGGCCAAGGGAGAGGACGTATGAAAGAAGGGAGAATCACCAAAGTTGGCCATTGTTGTGGAAAAACAAAAGCTCAAAATGATATATTCTAGGAAGGAAGAGACGCAGAGAAATGTTGTGTTTGAAAAGAGGGCAAAGCTCCCTACTTTTATAGCATAAGACAAATGATCCAATGGAGGAAATAGAGTCGTTTGAGACGCTGCGAATTGAAAGTCGGTTCAGATTTCAATATTTGAATAAGCTTTGCCTCGAGCGTGTCGAGAAAAATCCGGCAACCGTCAAACTTTATAGCTGGAAAATCTTGAAGCCGCTTTGAACGTGTCCGCCCAAAGACATCGTCGGACACGCACAAAGCAAGGGTCCGCATTGAATTTTTAAAGCAAACAAACAGGTCCTGTGAGATCCTCACGTCAGCGGCTAGTGTGAAGTTGATTGTTTCGATTTAGATCCACGCGCAACGGCGACTCAGATCTCACTTGAAACAAGAGAGCACATCCAATTCTTATGATCCAGATCGACTAAAGGTTCAACAATCAAAGGATTCAGAACAAACTATCAGACATTATTACTTCGATCATGCTCGTGTGCGACCCTGTTCGAAGCAATGGGGCCGCGAACCAGATGACTTTAATTTATGGATTCGATCAAGCAGGTCGTTTTGGCTACCTCAACGCAAAGGGCTCTCAATCTCACCAAAATGAGGGGGCCGCACATATATATTCTTCAACGGAGAAAGAAAACTTGAAAAACAAGCACTTCAAGCAAAATACAAAATAAAGTGAAAGACAAACAACATCCACCAATGATGTCTAATTATTACAAGATTAGAAAGAGGGAAAATCTGTGGGCAGGAGCCAAAAGTATAAAATCCCGACAACAAAACAAAGAAAAAACAAATCAATCCCACTTTTCGGAGTGTGAAGTCTCAGTATTGAGGCTAGATAGATTCAAAAATCGGTCATACTCTTTCTCAGGACTCCTCTCCTCGCCAACAACAGTAGCTACAGCAACTCCCACAGTGCCATTAGCGACCTCAGCCTCCTTCTTCTTGTGTTCAATAGCCTTGCTCTCAATCTCTTCCATCATGGCATGAAGGTTCTTCTCGTTGATTAGAAGAGAATCCCGAAGCGGCTTACCTTTCATTAAGCAACCAACTCGGAAGTCGACATCGGAGTGGAAGGCTCTCAAAGCAGGGTCGTCTTGTTCCGTCGTCAGCAGGTCCTGCAGGGTCTCAAGATCTGAAGCGTCCTCGTAAAATGCCTTAAGGCACCTCGCCACATGATAGAATCCCTAGTCATACCTATCCAACAAAGCATATTTGACCTTACTGGCGAAGTCGGTGGCAGCGGCCTCAGATTCACTCAGCTCGCTCTTCAATCTATCAGCGAGCTCACAGGCCTCTGTCACCTTAGCAAGGGCTTTGTCTTTCTCCGACTAAGTAGATTTCTAGAGATCCACAACTGATTGGACCTTCTTGGAAAGATTCGAGTTCTCATAATGAAGCCGACCAACTTCGGCCAGAAGAACCTTCTCCTTCTGTTCAGCTGTGTTTGCCCGGCTCGCCTCAGCTGTCAGCTTCTCTCGCATCTCAGCAAGCTGATTCACAATCTGTTTTGCCTCCTCATTACAAGCCCACTCGACTTGTTTCAATTTGGTAGCCACCTGAGAAGAAAAGGGGCTTAGAGCCAGAAAACTTAACGGGAAAAGAATTCAAAAACAAAAAATATAAGTTACCGCGCTGGCCGTAGTCCTATAGAGACCGAGTGCCTTAGACAAGATTTGCGAGCTGGAAAAGGGCCCCACAGAAGCTGTCGAAACCACCACATCGGCTTGAGCTATCCGGTTATGATCCCCTGACCAACCAACAGCTGAGGAGTACCGGGCAGTCTCAGCTTCAGATTTTGTAATAGAACAACATCGGAAATTGAGGCATACAACTCCCCAACCATATTCAAAGTAAGAGGCTGCTTCAAGAAATCACTATCCAGCCACAGGGCCAGTTTCCCTTTATGACTAACAAGAACTTTCCTCTTACCGATCTCCATCTGCACCGGTTCAGCGACGGCTCACTCAACTTCACCAACGACCTTCTTCATATGGCTCTCTATTAGATCAACAGTGGCGGCGAGCGACTCGATGCCCTGGAGGGCAGGCGCATCCTTGGTTGCTTTGGAAGAATCAAGGGCGACGTCGCCCGATCTCTGGCCGCCGAGGGTTTTGGACCTCTTAGGAGAAGAGACGCCACCTGTATCAATCATCTCTTCATCCTCATCTATCAGACCATTGTTCTTTCTCCCAGGGGGCCTTTTCCTCTTCGCTTTGGTGGCCACAGCAGGTTTTGCGACCCTCGAAGCGGCAGGCATCTCGGTAACCACGGCATTAAGAGGAGCTGTAGATGAAGCGGCATCTGTCCCACAAAACATTCTCCATGCTCACTTTGGGGAGGATCCATAGGTTTACTGGCCTTTAACAGCTCCTGGCGAGCCCTCCTCTCATTCTTCAACCGAGTCATAATGGCATTTCTGTCTTCGTTGGCGAGCACCATTGAACCTACAAGAGAAATGGTCAGAACTCGAGGATAGAATGTAAAACTACTAACAACAATCATGAAAAAGAAAAACAGAACAAAGCAGCAAATTACAAGCATTCCGTGATGCCTCGATCCCTTTGCATGTCGGACATTTGGTAAGAAACATTTCCCTAAGTGACACTCGGCGTGCCAATCCTCATAGGTACCTAGAGCGGACACTTTCACCACAGGCTGAGCAATGATCGGCCCAGGGATCCCGGCTACGGAACAAAAGGAAGCCTTAAGATCAATCAAGCTCCTTCAACTGAAGGTTCTTTTTAGAGTCTCACTCTCCTCATCCCAGCCGAGGAATTCATGAATCTTACCAAGAAGCTCCTCCTCGACGTGATCAAGATTCTTAGACACGACGATTTTGTTGACAATTTTTGGGTGTTCCTTGAACTTCGGAAACGGCCACCCCGACATCGACTCGACAATCATGCCTCGTATTCCAACCCCGGACTTTATTCGAAGTCCAATAGAACCACCTACATTTTTTGCTCTGGTCAAAAGGAAATTACTTGAGTCCGCCTTATTTGTGGTCTCTTTGCTGAAGATGTAAAATTTCAAGAAAACCTTGAGGGAAGGTTCGTAGCCCAGGATGCGGCAAAGTACGACAAATGCCATCATAACCCTGACGGCCCTAGGGGTGATATCACATGGGAGGGCCGCTAGAATCCACATCATGTTGACAAAAAATGGCTCAAAAGGCGGCCTAAGGCCTGTTATGAAATTATCATAAAACAGGACCAGACCATCTTTCTTCAATCATCGACCGGCTTGGTTTGCAACCTTCTTGAAGCTGGAGAAAAGATAATCGGAGGATATGTTAAACTCGGAGAGAAGTTTGGGGTCCCCAAGGCAAGGCTGAACCACTACCCAATCCGACTCTATCTGCTTGTCGAGGGCGTCGATCTTTTCATCTTCTTGAACCGCCTCTGGGTTTTGCGGCTTGGGAGTCTTGTTGCCGTCTTTGGGGTCATCCTCATCATCGCCGGATTTCCCCTTTCGTATGGATTTTTAGGCTCAGACGCCGCCACATTGGATGAAGAACCTTTGGCCCTGGCGGCCTCCTTCCCAAACTTCTTTTTTGACTCTACAAGAGCCGCGGTCGACGAGGCAGACTGACCTCTCGACAGCTTGAAAACAACAGCTTTCGGGTGGACGGATTGTGGTGGAGCCAATTCTGCCAACACCATGTCATCCTCGGTACTCTCGCCCTCTTCACCCTCACTGGAGCTGGTGCTCGCCTCTTCGGCCTCTTTGGAAGCGTAGCCGTGAACATCGTCATCATCATCGCTTCCCGACCTATGGCTACCAGGCATCCTGCAAAAAGAAAAGGACGAGGCGGATAAGCCATCACCCAAGACAACTGAAGTCGGGCTGAGACAGTCATACTCGTCTCGACACCCAGTCTTTTCATTTCACAATCAAATGCAAGAAACCCAGAACCGGGAAAGAAAAGACCGAAAAATCCCTTAGAATGGGGCGATAATGATGCAAGTGAAAAATCAAACGACCAGAAAGCGTAGGATGTAATATCACCGGATGGATCATAGATCCACCCGATTCTGTAATGGAAAGAATAAGATCTAGATCTAGTCAACCAAAATACATAAAATAATAGATCTAAACCTATGAGGGGGTTTAGATTACCAACCTTTTTATGGTGCAAAAACGCCAAGAACGAAAGGTCAATCCAAGCTAGTTGAGATCCTAGTTGAGCAGCCAAAGTCTTCCAACATATGCCTCCAAGCACCACCAGGTGGATGGTGTTTCAAGCCGCCGAACCTCCTCGATCGATATGCTACCTTAGAAAACCCGAAGTTTTCTAAAACTCGAACCCATAGTATTTGGGCGAAACATCTAAGCCATAATACTACCCAATAACTCGAAATTTGTGATATGATATATGACTTGGGAGAACTCTCTTTATATAGGAGAGTAATCCTTGTCCTCCAAGGATTTAATTAATTAATACAAAATCAATCAAATTAATCCTTTTCCTTAAAAGATATATCTAGTATATTCTAAAATTAATTAGGATATATAAGAGATATTCTTTTCATTAAATTATTTAACCAATAAATAATTTAACCACATGTCTTATTATTTATCAAGAAAACCAATTTTCCAACAAATAATAAAACCAAAAATGCGGCAAAACCTTAGGTCAAAAGGGGTCGCACACATTTTTCACCATTTTGGGTCGAGTCCACGAAAAAAGTATTTTCCTTGTATTTAATTATCTAGTCCAACTAAACAATTAATCCACATATCTATTAAATAGTCTAATCCAACTATTTAATATTAATTGAGGTGAAACGACGAGAAAACATATGCTATATTAGGAGCCACGTCGGGACCATGGACCCATATTCAGTAGCTACAATAACTTAAATAAAATTATTCGTCAGACCGAACAATTATATTCAATCTATTAATTATGGGATTACACCACCATAAACCCGGAAACTGAACTCTGTCGAATATAGATAACTTATGCTCAACTATGAGTTGATAAGCATCCACTGATATAATCATTACATACGGATAAATCCTCCATAGACTGTTCGTTTCGATTCGGGATATCTCCCTAAACCCTTCTCGAAACCTCTTATCCTTATTTACCATTAACCCCTAGTGATCAATTAGTTCATAACTAATATAATATGAACTCCGTGGATCGATCGGTTTCTAGGATTAACAAATAAGGGTGTTGGTCCCTTGAAAAGGCTTTGGTTAAGTTTAGAGGGGGGGGGGGGGGGTAAATAAACTTAACACTTAAAACTTTTGGAGTTAACAAACTCAAGAACTTTCAAAGACCTCTCACGATTGCTCGGTGCTTTCTTGACACTCAAATAGTTTGTTTGACTACTAACTTTACTGAATTTGCTGCAGCGGAATATATTTAAATTAAGCCTTATTACTTGTTGTTAAAATAAGATACCAAGTATTAGATACTCTGTAGTGTTTGTGTGTGATTCAGTTGCTAGTTCAGTAGGTTGATGTGCCAAATATACTAATGCAGAAAGTAAGTAGGCAATTTTTATAGTGGTTCCAGGTGGTGTAATCCTGTCAGTCCACTCTTCTCCTGTGATGTTGGAGGTAATTCACTAGAGATCCTTGAGGAAGCAGTTACAAAAATCCCTAAGTTGTTTGTCCTTCACCAATAGCTATGGCTTCACAAACTGAACACTTGGAACAGGTAAGATTGCTGCTCCAAAGTCTTCCACTGGTCCTTGAAGGGTATAATTGCCTCTTCACCAGCTCCACCACAAACAACAGTCCTTGACACCCAAAGATGCTTCACTATCTTCAGTAGATTTCATATAAAAGAAAGTTTGAATCAAATAAGTGATTCAGCCTTCAACAGCTTGATCAGAATGATATGATCAGCAGCTTGGATTCTTCAAGAGTGTAAACTTGATGTAGCTTGATAACAGATTACACTTGAAGAAGTTTTCTGGATCAGTAGCTTTAAACTCAGTAGGGTCAGCAGGGTGATTTCTTGATAAGAATCTGAAGCTCAAGATTATCTGTTGGTTTTCTCTCAAAATCATCATCTCAGATCTCAATTAGAGTCCTCTATTTATAGGTGAGAATCCTTGTGACTTATGTTTGAAATTCAAACATATCCGTTTGATTTGTCCCATCTTGACATGCTTTTGTCCTCACATATAGTAATCGACATTTGTCGATTACTTCTTGACAGCTTTTGATTGTTCACCCTTTGACTTGTATCCATTGGATAAACCTCTGCTTCTTTCCAACGTCCCTTTAATCTTAGCCATTGATTTGTTGATAAAATAAAGAGTTGTTATCTGTTCTTTTCTTTGTAATCTTCCAAAGCAACCTTTGATTAAATCGAAATATATGTTCAACAGGTTCCTATGTATATAATCCAAAGTTGCTGTGTTTATTAAAACACTGCAGCTGAATTCTCTTATATCTAACTTTTTATTATGAAGTTAGATTACACCATTTTAATTATAACTAAGTTCCAATCATCACTTAACTTATGGAACTTAGACCTTGTACACAAGGTATATGAAATCAGTTTAGGTCATCACAAACTTCCCTAAATTCTTATTTCATATCCTTGACTTTAAATACTAAGTTTGATCCCTTAGCCTTCAATAACTGAGTTTGAACCCTCACCTTTGATCTTGGCGAGTTCCTAAACTAGTCTCATCGACTCGTACCTGGCTGATCTAGACAGTCTCATTGATGAAAGTCACCGACCATTTACAAAGGATCTTGTTTGATCAAACCTATACAAAGATCAAACTCTAGTAAGCCTATACATTTGATCTAGAGATCTTTTTTCCTTTGCTCTATAACAGCTAGTCTGGCACTCATCACTAAAACTTAAAATAAGTCCAACAATTTCCCCCTTTTTAGTGATGATGCCAATACTCTCCCTACAGCAAAGCAAAAAGAGTAAAAACAAAAACAGAATAAATTCAGTCATTTCTCATTATAGTCATATTTGTTCAAAAGTATTACAGTCTAGAATCAACAAAAATAAAATGCAAGTGTAAGTATGCTGGTCTAGTTTCTTCTTTCTCTTTCTTGTCTTTCCTTCTCTTGCTGCTCATGATGTTCCCTTATTTCTCTAACCATTTGTCTCATCCATTCATTTTCAATAAGAGAAAAATCAATAGGGGGATTCACTTCATTCCACCATTTCCATGCCTCAGGCAGAGTAAGGTTGATCTGATGTACTCTGAAGTCTAAACGCATGTATAATTCCATGAATTCATTCAGTGAATCTTTAGCTGATATAGTAGGCAGACTCCTTCCACCTCTACTGTTAGTAATATCATCCGCGACGGAAGCGATATAAGGATCTAGATCTATAATTTACACGTAATAAAATAACTAGATCTACTCTACAAGGGGGTTGTAGAACATACCTCTTGGATCTCAAAATCCAAGTTGAAGAACCGCAATAGGAAGAACAATATATGGTGTGAAGAGCACCACGATCTTCCGTACGTGTGATCCGAGCAACTCCCGGTGGAAGGAAATCCTCGTCTCGAATCCTCCCGATATGCTACCCGGAAAACCTACAAGATTTTCCTCCCTTTTCCCCTTGGCCGAAATTTTCCTTCTCCTCTCTAAGAGGTAGAAGTCGAAATCAACTAGTGTGTTTTAGGCTTGGGAGAACTCTCTTTATATAGGAGAGTAATCCTTGTCCTTCATGGATTTTATTTTGCAAATAAATAAATCCAATAAGTAAAAGATAATCCCATAATATTCTAGAACAAATCTAGAATAATATTTATCTTTATTTCTTACCATAAATATTTATCCAATAAATATTTTGTGCACATGTCTTATTAATTCACAAGAAAACTAATTTCTTGTTTCTGAAACAAGCTTGGGGCGAAAATTACATTATTGACCTAGTCAATATGAATTTTAAACATAACACTAATTTTGGCCAAGATTATGAAAAATGTCTTTTCACATATTTAATTATTTAGCCCAACTAATTTAATAGTCCACTAAAACAATTAATTCACATATCGTTTTAATTAAATTCCAATAAGAATTAAATTAATATTATTAGGATTCGACATCCGAGAATAGCTATGCTATATTGGAGGCACATCGGGGACCATGGACTAATAATCGCGACTCCGATAAATCAAATAAATAATTATCTTACTGAACGTAATAATTATATTCAATAAATCAATCACAGAATATGCCACCATAATCCCGTGATCGCACTCCTCCGATTATGAGATTATATTAATCTCCTCACGAGAATGATAATAAGCATCCATTGATATAATCATTACATATGGATTAATCCTCCATAGATCGCTCATTCTAAATCGGGAAGTTACCGTTAACCCTTTTTTAGAACCTCTTATTCTTATTTACCATTAACCCCTAGTGATCAATTAATTCATACAACTCACTTTGGTAGCAAATCGGTGTAATATGAACTCCATGGATCGATCGGTTTCTACGATTAACAAATAAGGAATCATCCTATCTACTTCCGAGAAATGGAAGGAATGGATTCCGTATCTGTGATAACACGACTACTCACTCAATCTAGTATAATGCCAAGATGGGGTAATTCGGATCACAGACTCGATGTAATCCTTAACCGTCAAGTCAAACCTCATATGCGATTCAAGCGGTTGGACCGTGATCACCTCGAGATTAAGATATATCCATAAATATGATCATCGATTGATTCGATAAGACTTCTCGATTACGGAATTATATCGTGAACTCTAATCAAATCGGTCCAGCCCTACATGATATATCTATCACATATAAATGCCCCACTAAGTTCTCTTAACTAAAAGTCCGGATAAGACAATCACACCTATTGTGTTCTGGGCGCATTAATAGCACGTTAAAGGAGAGACCCGATACTCTCGATTAACTTCACTACGGGCTAATTGTATTTTAAGTACATCTTCACTAACTCAATCCTCCCGTGTATATCCCATACACTGAGTTAAGTGATTACATAAACGATATACTTTTGGATTTTCTGTAGTGTAAATACTATTGTCACATCGGTGAATATGAAAATAATAAATATAAATAATAATGTCAATACATTCATTAAATAAAACAATTACAAAATTGTCTTTCGAGCATCACACCTAACAATCTCCCACTTGCACGAAAGCATGTGATTAATTGTTTTAGAGCACACCCTATTATTTAAACTACAACAAACTACATCTCCCACTTGCTCTAAAGCAATGGAGACCCATCCTGTATTCTAGTACCCATTAAGCATATCATAACCATTGCAGATGACAAAGTACACTCCGAGTGTGCCGTCGTAGGATAGGTCAGTGACTCGGGGAGTACCTACATCTAAATATCATGGGTCTTAATGATTAGTCAGGTTGTCGGCTCGAGACGATCCGTAGAATCGAAACGTTACCGGTCCATCTAATCATGTGGTACCTTCTTAATATGCTTTTGACCTCTAGTGATTTCGAAAATCCTTATAAGCTACCCCTTCATCGTTTGCACAATGATGTGGTATCGGCTTCCAAATCTAGAATCACTTCCAGATATGAAAAGGAAATCCTTAAGCTATATCGCCTCTCTAGCTACTACAAAAGGCGATAATCACCCAACTAGTTAAAGTCGAGTTGGCGTTGCTGGATTCCTCCAGGCAATCGCTTCAACACAAGTGTAAACACTGAGCCCGAGATCGACTTAACGATCATCCTCAATCTGACTTAAAGTCAAAATCAGTGTATCACACATATCCAAGTTCACATATAAATATGTCCGAATATTATTCCTCGTTCTCTGCAAGATACTAAAGGACATACTAAAATTGTTTGTATTAACATGAATCTAAGATTCGATCAAAGTTGATGTTCAATAACTGACCATCTCTTACTAGAAGAGAATCTATCCCATTTCTCTTGATCCAAGATTTGTAGAGTCATTCCCGAGGCATAGGGTAGAACTTCCTCGTTGAATGTTGCATACACAGATGCATCATCTTAACCAATAAGATGGATGGGAAACCAATGACTGATTCTAATGAATTTCGACCGAGTCAAATGAAGGATGCAGGTTCTTAGATCTAAGCGAGTTAGATCTACGCGCAGCGGATGGATCACGATTTATATACCACAATACATAATTAAAGGACTCAAACTACTACAAGAGGGTTAAGATTATGTTACCAATAGTAGGAAGAGAAGCCAAGATCTTCCGATGTGTTCTCCAAACGGCGGTTGGTGGACACCCTTCTCGATACACGAACCTCCTCGATATGCAACACCAAGAAAAACGTAGAGTTTTTTTTTCTTCTTCTAAAACCCAAGAAAAGAAAACTAACTTTTTTTCTCTATTATTTGATGGTGGTCGAAATTATGCCATTTTTTAAGGCTTGGGAGAACTCTCTTTATATAGGAGAGTAATCCTTGTCCTCCAAGGATTAAATAATTAAGAGATTATTACATTAATCCTTTTTCCAAATAAAAGATAAATAAAATAATTATCCCAAACAAATTAGGATAAATCATATTATTATCTATTATTCCATGAATTATCATTTAACAAATAAAAGATAAATCACATGTCAAATAATTATCCAAGAAAACTAATTTCCCTCTAATTATTCAACATTATTGGCGCCACCTTTAGGGTCAAAAAGCCCACATAAAATGTCTTTTATGTGTATTATATTATTTAGCCCAACTAAATAATATCCATGCATTTCAATTAATTAGCCCATCCAATTAATTATCACTGACGCCCAAATAACAAGATTATTAGTCCGAATTACAGAAGCCACATCGGGGCCCATGGACCTATAACCAGTAGCTCCAATAATTAATTATTCATCGAACCGAATAAGTACATTAATTATTAATTCCGGGATTACACCACCATAAACCCGAAACTGAACTCTACTGATTATAGATATATATTTATACTCAACCCATAGAGTAAATAAGCGTCCATTGATATAATCATTACATACGGATTAACCCTCCATAGACTGTCCATTCTGAGTGGGAAGTGTCCGTGAAACCGACTCAGAATATCTTATCCTTATTTACCATCAACCCCCTGATGATCAATTAGTTCACATATCTGACTAGTGATCAATTAGTCAAATGTGAACTCCGGGATCGATCACTTTCTTAAGGCTAACAAACAAGGGATCTGCCTCTACTTCCCTTGAGGAAGGAATGGATTCCATGTCTGCGTGAAAATCGAACTACTCACTCATCCGGAGATAGTGCCAATGAGAAGTGGCTTGGAACACATATCTAAGTGAACCGTAACTAACACATCAAACACTACCCGGGACAAGCGGCACCACTGCGTGATCACCTCAGATTAAGGTTGATCCATATATGATCATCTAATGATTTAATAAGATTCCTCGATTACGGAATTATATCGAGAAATTCGATTAAATCGGTCCAGATCTATATGAATGCCATCATATATAAATGCCCCACGTAGGTACCCTCTACCGACAATCCGGATAAGACTATCACACCCTAAGGTTTTCAGGCGCATTATTGGTGTTTTAATCAAGAGACCCTAAACTCTGATTAAGTTCACCACGGACTAACAGTTTAAGTATACCACCACTAACTCAATCCTCACGTTTAATCCATACACCGAGTTAAGCGGTTACATACTGATATACTTAGGGTTTGCAGCAGTGTATCCTTTACAAGCACAAAGCAAGTAACTAAGGCGAGATAAATTACATCATCCATTATTAAAAACAATTACACAAATTGTCTTTCGGCACTACACCTAACAATCTCCCACTTGCACGAAATGATAAGCAACGATTGTTTTCGAGCACACCCTTTCTCATCTTATTCACAACACTCTCCCACTTGCTCTAAAAGCAGATGAGACATATCCATCAATGCCGTACCCTCCAAGCACTCGACTTGGTACACTGATTAGTTAGGTTGTCGACTCGAGACGATCTTTAGGATTGAAACGTTGTCGGCCCTTCCAATCAGGCGGTACTCTCTCTCAATATGCTTTTGACTTCTTGTGATCGAGAAGATTCTTCTAAGCTATCTCTTCACCGCTTTCACAATGAAGTGATATCGGCTTATCGGACTGGAATTACTCCTGGACCCAAAAGGAAATTCTAAGCACTATGAGTAAACACTGAGCCCGAGATCAACTTAATGATCATCCTTAATCTGACTACAAGTCAGAATCAGTGTAGTCAACCATATTCAAGTTTGCACCTGAATATACAAGTGTTGGGGAGATTTTGCATCATTAAAACAAAAGAAAATTTATAAAACCTATACTACCATGCAAAACTACCTCCTAACCGGCCGAATACCGGGTAATTGATAGTAGAGCGAAGTGAGTAAGGGGTCGATCCACAGGGAATTGGGATGTTGAATCTAATTTTATTAATCCTACCAATTGCTACTCAAGAAAACAAATAAACGAAAGACAAAACATAAAAACAGAAAATAATTCAAATAATCTAACCTAAGGAATAAAATAAACAAACTAACCTAAGGAAACATGGGATCAAACCAAGTACAAACCTATGTGATCTCAATCCTAGTTCATCTCATGATTCTAATTCAAGTTGTGGTTTCACCTTTTCATGAGACATAAACCCCTAATTCCTTAGTGAATTTAATCTCAAGCTACGGATTCCTACTTCCTTAGTAAATCCAATTTATCGATCTCTCATCTTCCGAATGTTGAGACCAATATTCCATACAAAACGAAGGTGTAGATTCAAGTTAACTCCCGTATTTTAGAATCTAACAACCTAGATAATTAATCGATTAATTTGTCATCATTAATGATTAAAAATCCTATCTTTCTATGGTGATCTAGTCTACGCAACTTCCGTATGTTGTAAACGTATCAATAGCAAACTAATCTCTCGATATAAGTTCACATAATAGCATCATGAATCATAGAAAAATACAAAATAAATTAAAGATCATAAAAATAAAAAGGATTGAATAAATTAAAAGATTAAACTCACATAGTTTTGGTACATTGGATGAACTCCACGGATCAACGACGAAATAAACGGAAAAACTACATCTAATCTAACCCCGGATCACCCGAGCACAAGGCTCGGGTGACCGCCTTGAAACCTCAAGTTGCATTTGCTCCTTTGTTTGCTGCTAAGAATATGCGGCTGAATGTTCAAGATTGTAATTAGGGTTGGAATGCATGCATATATTTATAGGGATATATGTCGGCTGAATTAATATATGCTAATGTCGGCTGATGATAATTCTTTTTAATTAAGTCGGCTGCACTATCCTTTTGAAGATATTTATTGGAATAAAACTTCTAAAATTCATATCTTGAGTTGTAGACCTCCAAAAATTGTGATCCGAATGTCATAATTAAGCCCTCGGAAAACTCTACAACTTTCATTAAGGACTCTTCTTCAGAAAACGCCTTTTTGACTAGCCCGTCGTATCCCGAGTCGTTTTCGGAATTTTCCAATACCACAGCATCATTATCCAAACTTGTAACGCTCATATCTCGGGCCTCGTAAGTCGGAATGAAGTGATTCAAAATCCTGTAGAATCCTCTCTTCAAACACTACAACTCTTCTCTTGAGGTCGAGAGTCAAATCAGTGTATATCATATCAAGAACTGCATCGGAAGTCCGGCTGCTTGAATGCTTCATTCCAAGCTTTATCTCCATCTTCCTTCCATTTCACTTCTCTTCCATGCAAAACCTCATCATTTAATCCTCTTGCATGCCAAAATATGTATCTATAACATAGGAAAATATACCAAAGCGTAACACAATCCCAAAATAACATAAAATCACAATTTAAGCACATAAATCGTTACGTTTTGCAATTAACCTATTAAAAACACCATTTACTCAATTAATCGATTATAAGCTCGATTTCTATGAAAAACATCCATATACGGGGGAAATTGATGTAAAATATATCATTAAAAACACTACAAATTGACCCTGAACAACACCCCCACACTTAAACTTTTGCTCGTCCTCGAGTAAAACAAAACAAAAACATACTATCAAGAATCCACATAACCTGACACGAGATATAGTCAAAATCATGACAAGCTAGTATTCAGCAAATCGACCTCACTCGGTGATGTGTGTGCAGAACCTACTAAACTTCCACCGATCCTCTCTTGATATAATACATCAAACACTAACAGTTATCCGGTCAACTAAACGAAAACTTCATTCTATCTACAGCACTTACCTAACAAAAACTAATTACCAAGAACATAGTAACTAACTCACAACTAAATTCCTTTGCTTAGTACCAAGAAAATACCTTTCGGGTCTCTACTGGGTTTAGATCAACTTGACTTAAAATTCCAAAAAAGCGTATATTTTATATTTCCTATCGTCGCGTCTCAAAAGTATAACACACTCCCCTACATTAGAGGCGATCACCACCCCGAGATCACTCAATCCCTTATCATCCAAGGTAAACCACACTCCCCATTTGGGGCGATATCCAAATGGACTCGAGGTGATAGTTACAAACAAAATTCCATAAAGAAATTCTATTCATTTATTTCTATTTATAGATATATATATTTTATATTTCAAACTCTTTGGAAACTCTCGGTCAAATATTATTTCTAACACATTCAAGACTCTTAAAGTTTTCAAAACACTAAGGTAATTGAGATTCTAACTGTGAGTATAGCACAAGTTCTTAACTTTCATTAATGCTAAATAAGTGTTATCTCAGATCAAGAATTAACTTTCCTTTAACTAACCGGAAACTATTCTATATTTGGCTCTTCATCTAATAGGTTCGTGAAATTAAGTTCAATTGAGTATCGACTTACTAAACCTATTCTCGTAACATGATACGACTCAATGATAACAACTAAAGGTGCCGATTATAAAACTAGCATGCAAGTGAAATGTTACTCGGGATGAAACAAAATTTTGAAAAATTTAGCACTTTTTCATAGAAATATAACAGATTAAGCAAATGACTGTAGATACACATAAACCATCCCTCCCCACACTTAAATTGCAACTTGTCCTCAAGTTGTGCGAAATGAAAAGAAAAAGAAAACTTAGGCGATTGTATGCCGAAAGGAGCTATTCAAGGCGTGTCGATCCACCTCCGAAATGCTCGATGAATGCAAGATGATCAGGACCATCCACCGGAAAACCGCTATCATCTAAAACTCACAAAGGCTAATGCAAATACCTGCACACACTTGACAAACATGAAATACCTCGGGGATAGGGGAAGATAACATATAAAGCACAGAAAGGAAGTCTAGAGAATTTTTAGATTAAGCTCATATAAAGATGGACATATACATGGAATATTACAAAATAGTAGGGCTAGGTGCAACTATATGAAAATGCATTACAATGCAATCTACGTGAAAAATCCTAAAAATAAAATAAAACGAGGGTAGTATTACGAAACCGATAAAGGACCACACTTAAGAAAAATAAAAGGAAAAATAGGAAAACAATGCAACTATATGAAATGCAACTAAATGAAATGCATTTAAATGATATGCAAAAAGAAAATAAAATAAAAGAAAGAAAACTAGCCCACTATATGCAACACGACATATATATAAACGTCTACCACATAATGATAGGTTACGATAAACGACATTGCTGTCACTAGTGCCGACGCGCCTTAAGACTTATCGAAAGTGATAGACTTATGGAAACCAACAGTCATCTATCTAAACAGGTATAACTCATATGGAGAAAGGACGTAGCATACGGAAAACCGACAGTAGCTACCCATATGAACTATAAAAACAAAGGAAGCACGTAAGTCTTAAAAGCTTAAAAGATTCATCGGAGCGGTATGTAGCATACGGGAACCGACATTAGCTACTAATTAACCATAAGAACAGTTATAGCTTACGAGAACCGACAGTCACTATAACATGCCTAGATGAATCATATATAAGGAATTGATCAATTATCTAACATGGATTCATAGATGGAAAGGTAAAAACATATAAGTTCAGGGCATCTATGTAAACATCAATTAGCCACAGAAGCTCGAATGAAAAATCCACATCAAATAAAAGCATTGAAAATAAAATCAAGAAATTTAGAACCTGGACTGAACCCCAGACGAACGTTCACTTAGCGTTCGAATCGGGGCGGGCGTTCCACCTGCGGGCGCTGTCTGTCTTGAAAACCGACCGGACGGGCGTTCAGAAAGTATAGACGCTCGTCTGGTCCTCTAAATCAGAACAGGATTGAAAATATTTGAACGGACGAGCGTCCAATACTTCCCAACGCTCGTTCACCTGCAGATGAAGAACTGGACGGGCGTCCAATGAGCGAGCGCTTCGTCCATACAACAAGAATGCACAGATGATAAAAAACACAGCAAAACCCTAAATACTTATGAACACAACACAGCAACACAGATCACAGCACATCAGCCTTATCAAATTAAGCACAGGGGTTAGACTAGGTAACACATAAACATATAAACTTCACGTAAAACAAGTTGAGTAAAAAACTTTTGCACATTCTTAACCTAACGGTCATCGAAACACGGCAAAATAAAAACTCTCAACTTGGTATACGCTACTTTTATTAAAAACAAAAATAAAACGTAACAAAATCGAGAACTAACAAAACTAGATTCAACATGACACCTATTCCCCGGCAACGGCGCCACTTTTGTTGGGGAGATTTTGCATCATTAAAACAAAAGAAAATTTATAAAACCTATACTACCATGCAAAACTACCTCCTAACCGGCCGAATACCGGGTAATTGATAGTAGAGCGAAGTGAGTAAGGGGTCGATCCACAGGGAATTGGGATGTTGAATCTAATTTTATTAATCCTACCAATTGCTACTCAAGAAAACAAATAAACGAAAGACAAAACATAAAAACAGAAAATAATTCAAATAATCTAACCTAAGGAATAAAATAAACAAACTAACCTAAGGAAACATGGGATCAAACCAAGTACAAACCTATGTGATCTCAATCCTAGTTCATCTCATGATTCTAATTCAAGTTGTGGTTTCACCTTTTCATGAGACATAAACCCCTAATTCCTTAGTGAATTTAATCTCAAGCTACGGATTCCTACTTCCTTAGTAAATCCAATTTATCGATCTCTCATCTTCCGAATGTTGAGACCAATATTCCATACAAAACGAAGGTGTAGATTCAAGTTAACTCCCGTATTTTAGAATCTAACAACCTAGATAATTAATCGATTAATTTGTCATCATTAATGATTAAAAATCCTATCTTTCTATGGTGATCTAGTCTACGCAACTTCCGTATGTTGTAAACGTATCAATAGCAAACTAATCTCTCGATATAAGTTCACATAATAGCATCATGAATCATAGAAAAATACAAAATAAATTAAAGATCATAAAAATAAAAAGGATTGAATAAATTAAAAGATTAAACTCACATAGTTTTGGTACATTGGATGAACTCCACGGATCAACGACGAAATAAACGGAAAAAACTACATCTAATCTAACCCCGGATCACCCGAGCACAAGGCTCGGGTGACCGGCCTTGAAACCTCAAGTTGCCGCTGCTCCTTTGCTGCTCTAAGAATATGCGGCTGAATGTTCAAGATTGTAATTAGGGTTGGAATGCATGCATATATTTATAGGGATATATGTCGGCTGAATTAATATATGCTAATGTCGGCTGATGATAATTCTTTTTAATTAAGTCGGCTGCACTATCCTTTTGAAGATATTTATTGGAATAAAACTTCTAAAATTCATATCTTGAGTTGTAGACCTCCAAAAATTGTGATCCGAATGTCATAATTAAGCCCTCGGAAAACTCTACAACTTTCATTAAGGACTCTTCTTCAGAAAACGCCTTTTTGACTAGCCCGTCGTATCGAGTCGTTTTCGAATTTTCCAATACCACAGCATCATTATCCAAACTTGTAACGCTCATATCTCGGGCCTCGTAAGTCGGAATGAAGTGATTCAAAATCCTGTAGAATCCTCTCTTCAAACACTACAACTCTTCTCTTGAGGTCGAGAGTCAAATCAGTGTATATCATATCAAGAACTGCATCGGAAGTCCGGCTGCTTGAATGCTTCATTCCAAGCTTTATCTCCATCTTCCTTCCATTTCACTTCTCTTCCATGCAAAACCTCATCATTTAATCCTCTTGCATGCCAAAATATGTATCTATAACATAGGAAAATATACCAAAGCGTAACACAATCCCAAAATAACATAAAATCACAATTTAAGCACATAAATCGTTACGTTTTGCAATTAACCTATTAAAAACACCATTTACTCAATTAATCGATTATAAGCTCGATTTCTATGAAAAACATCCATATACGGGGGAAATTGATGTAAAATATATCATTAAAAACACTACAAATTGACCCTGAACAACACCCCCACACTTAAACTTTTGCTCGTCCTCGAGTAAAACAAAACAAAAACATACTATCAAGAATCCACATAACTCGACACGAGATATAGTCAAAATCATGACAAGCTAGTATTCAAAGAAATCGACCTCACTCGGTGATGTGTGTGCGAAACCTACTAAACTTCCACCGATCCTCTCTTGATATAATACATCAAACACTAACAGTTATCCGGTCAACTAAACGAAAACTTCATTCTATCTACAGCACTTACCTAACAAAAACTAATTACCAAGAACATAGTAACTAACTCACAACTAAATTCCTTTGCTTAGTACCAAGAAAATACCTTTCGGGTCTCTACTGGGTTTAGATCAACTTGACTTAAAATTCCAAAAAAGCGTATATTTTATATTTCCTATCGTCGCGTCTCAAAAGTATAACACACTCCCCTACATTAGAGGCAGTCACCCAGAGATCACTCAATCCCTTATCAGCCAAGGTAAACCACACTCCCCATTTGAGGCGTGATCCAAATGGACTCGAGGTGATAGTTACAAACAAAATTCCCGCAAAGAAATTCTATTCATTTATTTCTATTTATAGATATATATATTTTTATATTTCAAACTCTTTGGAAACTCTCGGTCAAATATTATTTCTAACACATTCAAGACTCTTAAAGTTTTCAAAACACTAAGGTACTGAGATTCTAACTGTGAGTATAGCACAAGTTCTTAACTTTCATTAATGCTAAATAAGTGTTATCTGTATCAAGAATTAACTTTCCTTTAACTAACCGGAAACTATTCTATATTTGGCTCTTCATCTAATAGGTTCGTGAAATTAAGTTCAATTGAGTATCGACTTACTAAACCTATTCTCAGAACATGATACGACTACTGATAACAACTAAAGGTGCCAGATTATAAAACTAGCATGCAAGTGAAATGTTACTCGGGACGAAACAAAATTTTGAAAAATTTAGCACTTTTTTCATAGAAATATAACAGATTAAGCAAATGACTGTAGATACACATAAACCATCCCCTCCCCCACACTTAAATTGCAACTTGTCCTCAAGTTGTGCAGAATGAAAAAGAAAAAGAAAACTTAGCTGATTGTATGCCGAAGGGAGCTATTCAGGCGTGTCGATCCACCTCCGAAATGCTCGATGAATGCGATGATCGTGGACCATCCACCGAAAAACCGCTATCATCTAAAACTCACAAAGGCTAATGCAAATACCCTGCACACTTGACAAACATGAAATACCTCGGGGATAGGGGGAAGATAACATATAAAGCACAGGAAAGGAAGTCTAGAGAATTTTTAGATTAAGCTCATATAAAGATGGACATATACATGGAATATTACAAAATAGTAGGGCTAGGTGCAACTATATGAAAATGCATTACAATGCAATCTACGTGAAAAATCCTAAAAATAAAATAAAAAGCGAGGTAGTATTACGAAACCGACAAAGTGACCACACTTAAGAAAAATAAAAGGAAAAATAGGAAAACAATGCAACTATATGAAATGCAACTAAATGAAATGCATTTAAATGATATGCAAAAAGAAAATAAAATAAAAGAAAGAAAACTAGCCCACTATATGCAACACGACATATATATAAACGTCTACCACATAATGACAGGTTACGATAAACGACATTCTTTGCCCACTAGTGCCGACGCGCTTTAAGACTTATCGAAAGTGATAGACTTATGGAAACCAACGATCATCTATCTAAATGTATAACTCATATGGAGAAAGGACGTAGCATACGGAAAACCGACAGTAGCTACCCATATGAACTATAAAAACAAAGGAAGCACGTAAGTCTTAAAAGCTTAAAAGATTCATCGGAGCGGTATGTAGCATACGGGAACCGACATTAGCTACTAATTAACCATAAGAACAGTTATAGCTTACGAGAACCGACAGTCACTATAACATGCCTAGATGAATCATATATAAGGAATTGATCAATTATCTAACATGGATTCATAGATGGAAAGGTAAAAACATATAAGTTCAGGGCATCTATGTAAACATCAATTAGCCACAGAAGCTCGAATGAAAAATCCACATCAAATAAAAGCATTGAAAATAAAATCAAGAAATTTAGAACCTGGACTGAACCCCGGACGAACGTTCACTTAGCGTTCAGAACTGGACGGGCGTTCCACCTTGCAGACGCTCGTCTGCCTTGAAAACCGACCGGACGGGCGTTCAGAAAGTATAGACGCTCGTCTGGTCCTCTAAATCAGAACAGGATTGAAAATATTTGAACGGACGAGCGTCCAATACTTCCCAACGCTCGTTCACCTGCAGATGAAGAACTGGACGGGCGTCCAACAGAACAGACGCTCGTCCATACAACAAGAATGCACAGACAGCAGGAAAAACACAGCAAAACCCTAAATACTTATGAACACAACACGAAGAACACGTATCACAAAGACATCGCCCTTATCAAATTAAGCACAGGGGTTAGACTAGGTAACACATAAACATATAAACTTCACGTAAAACAAGTTGAGTAAAAAACTTTTGCACATTCTTAACCTAACGGTCATCGAAACACGGCAAAATAAAAACTCTCAACTTGGTATACGCTACTTTTATTAAAAACAAAAATAAAACGTAACAAAATCGAGAACTAACAAAACTAGATTCAACATGACACCTATTCCCCGGCAACGGCGCCACTTTTGTTGGGGAGATTTTGCATCATTAAAACAAAAGAAAATTTATAAAACCTATACTACCATGCAAAACTACCTCCTAACCGGCCGAATACCGGGTAATTGATAGTAGAGCGAAGTGAGTAAGGAGTCGATCCACGAGGAATTGGGATGTTGAATCTAATTTTATTAATCCTACCAATTGCTACTCAAGAAAACAAATAAACGAAAGACAAAACATAAAAGCAGAAAATAATTCAAATAATCTAACCTAAGGAATAAAATAAACAAACTAACCTAAGGAAACATGGGATCAAACCAAGTACAAACCTATGTGATCTCAATCCTAGTTCATCTCATGATTCTAATTCAAGTTGTGGTTTCACCTTTTCATGAGACATAAACCCCTAATTCCTTAGTGAATTTAATCTCAAGCTACGGATTCCTACTTCCTTAGTAAATCCAATTTATCGATCTCTCATCTTCCGAATGTTGAGACCAATATTCCATACAAAACGCGAAGGTGTAGATTCAAGTTAACTCCCGTATTTTAGAATCTAACAACCTAGATAATTAATCGATTAATTTGTCATCATTAATGATTAAAAATCCTATCTTTCTATGGTGATCTAGTCTACGCAACTTCCGTATGTTGTAAACGTATCAATAGCAAACTAATCTCTCGATATAAGTTCACATAATAGCATCATGAATCATAGAAAAATACAAAATAAATTAAAGATCATAAAAATAAAAAGGATTGAATAAATTAAAAGATTAAACTCACATAGTTTTGGTACATTGGATGAACTCCACGGATCAACGACGAAATAAACGAAAAAAACTACATCTAATCTAACCCCGGATCACCCGAGCACAAGGCTCGGGTGACCGGCCTTGTAGCCAAGTTGCCGCTGCTCCTTTGCTGCTCTAAGAATATGCGGCTGAATGTTCAAGATTGTAATTAGGGTTGGAATGCATGCATATATTTATAGGGATATATGTCGGCTGAATTAATATATGCTAATGTCGGCTGATGATAATTCTTTTTAATTAAGTCGGCTGCACTATCCTTTTGAAGATATTTATTGGAATAAAACTTCTAAAATTCATATCTTGAGTTGTAGACCTCCAAAAATTGTGATCCGAATGTCATAATTAAGCCCTCGGAAAACTCTACAACTTTCATTAAGGACTCTTCTTCAGAAAACGCCTTTTTGACTAGCCCGTCGTATCCCGAGTCGTTTTCGGAATTTTCCAATACCACAGCATCATTATCCAAACTTGTAACGCTCATATCTCGGGCCTCGTAAGTCGGAATGAAGTGATTCAAAATCCTGTAGAATCCTCTCTTCAAACACTACAACTCTTCTCTTGAGGTCGAGAGTCAAATCAGTGTATATCATATCAAGAACTGCATCGAAGTCCGGCTGCTTGAATGCTTCATTCCAAGCTTTATCTCCATCTTCCTTCCATTTCACTTCTCTTCCATGCAAAACCTCATCATTTAATCCTCTTGCATGCCAAAATATGTATCTATAACATAGGAAAATATACCAAAGCGTAACACAATCCCAAAATAACATAAAATCACAATTTAAGCACATAAATCGTTACGTTTTGCAATTAACCTATTAAAAACACCATTTACTCAATTAATCGATTATAAGCTCGATTTCTATGAAAAACATCCATATACGGGGGAAATTGATGTAAAATATATCATTAAAAACACTACAAATTGACCCTGAACAACAAGCATATGATTCCTCGTTATCTAAAGATACTTGAGGACGTACTAAACCGCTACGTATTGCTCGAATCCAAGATTCGATTACTATTGACTTGTGAAAACCTGACTTGCCGTTATCCAAGAGAGACTCTATCCCATTTTCTCTTTATCCGAAGATTTAAAGAATCATTCCTGAGAGGTAGGGTAGGACTACTCTCTATGAATGTTGCATACATATATGCATAATCATCTTATTCAATAAGATAGGTGGGATAGCCAATGACTCATTCTCGTGAATTTGACCGAATCAGATTCTTAGAATATAGTCCAATTCTCTCATCAAGAGAATCTTGGCCTGTCAATTTCCAACTTCAGATAGCACACACATGTTGTTTCAAACCGTTTCAGTGTTATCATTCATGAACACTAATACTACTACTTTACCAATATTGATATCCAGTCTACTAAAGACTTATCAATATTCTGGTCAAGTCCACATATTTTAAAACATGTGACTTTAAATGACCGAGAGGTTCTCTTAAATCCACAAAGGATATAAGCCCCGGCTGCCACCTTGCCGTTTGTTCTAACCAAGACCCTTCTGTTCCGAATGAGTCCTGACTCCGTTTTACGGCAAGAAAGTCTCAGGGAATCACCCCTATTTTCTGCTTTCTAACGAAATCTAGCAAGACTGAGTGGTGAGAGAGTTCTAGGTCTGGTTAACTCTCTACTTTTTAGGGAATCACCCCTAGACCACTCAGCTTTGTGCTGAAAGTTAATCTTTCCTATTTATTCGACTCTTTTCGGCGTAGGACCGCCATTCCCACTGGGCCTGAGACACTCAGTGTGGTTCTACAAGAGGCTGAACAGAACTGGAGTACCAAAACTCCATTCACAGGGGATAAGGTTTTCAACCAACCTCTATGATCGTAATCCTATACACCCCACCAAGAGCCATAGGTTATCAATCACCCCAGCAGACTGTAAAGTCCACAAAACCACAATGGGTCAATGGTTAAACCATACTCACACTGTGTCTTGGGTGGATTGATATTCTTATCTAGTAGTATTTATCAGTGTACTCACCAACAACTAATGTTGGGCGTGGTCCGATTAAATCGATAGTAACTACCTTTGGGTAACCGTATCTCCAAGGTTTAAGGTCATTACTTATAGATTCTATCGTAAGGCTTGTGACGAGTTCAACCGTCACTTTCGATCTCAAGAATCTTATAACCAACCTTTACTCGTCTCATTAAGATATTTCACGAACATTCACAATCTGAACGTATGCGCAAAATCTCCAGTCCTACCTTTAAGCATTAAATGCTAAATGCCTACATTTATGGAAGTGGTGTGAACTGAATTCACTCCTTATCCATAAATTCACTAGCATCTTCTAGGTAGACTTCTCGGTTTACATAATAATGTTAACCGTCATTTTGCAACGAATTATCTTAATCGAGTTTATCAGTGTATTGTAGCATATCAATAACTATATAGGGCAAGTTTATGGTTTCTTCCTCAGTGAGAAACATTCCATTAGGAGGCAGGCAGAGCATCAGTCCCAAGACTATGCGATAGCCTATTTCTGAGTATGGAATACTCTATTCTCTGCTAAAATCAGAGACTCCTCCTCGTATTCTTTCGATAAACTAACCAGCGTTTTGAGTAGTTATCAGGCAGAATGTCACCACTCAAAAATCTCCCACTAGCTTGTATCTCTCACTAGACCCCGAAGGTATGGCGAACAAGCTATGTTACCCCTTCAAATCTATTACCCTTTCCCGATTGAAAGGAAACTAGTCATTGTTCCTTTGAGATAGTTTTCCTAGACTGGGAGATAGGAGTCACCCTTAGCCAGTCGTGAGGTCTTTTCTCTAGGATATATGCACTAATTAATAGATATTGAAAGGTTGTTTATCTTAATACGAAAACCTTTTACCTATAATAGTTTAAGACGTGTTACTTATACATTTTCAGCATTTCTTAGTGGTTCTGACTTTATCAAACAAAAGTCTGAGTCTCGGATTCTTACTACAAATGTCATATTCACTTTCTATGAGGCAAAAATATATCGAGTTGAAAGTGAATCCATTTGCTTCAATGAATCTGAAAAACAGAAAAATAAATTTTCCTGTGATATTCAAGGATAGAATCCGAAATTCATTTCCTTATATTACTCCCACTATTTTAGCTGAAATTACTGCCCGTTGTTACTCTATTAATCGTTAATGCACAGCTTCCTTGTTCTTCCAAAGAACTAAGCTACTGAGTCAAGTTGATCGGTTAAGAAAGTCGCTAAGGATTCATTGGTTAGTGATCCAAAATCACTTTCCTTATCCTATACTTTTTTTTAAATTAATATTTCGGTTTAGCCTCAAACTTAGTTTAGATGATTAACACTTGTAGACATTCTTTCCCATTCTTGACTTTCCTTAAAAGGAAATAGTCTTGAACTTGCAGTTCATTTGAGTAGACACTACTCGTGAACTGTGGGATGTCTAATGAAAGCGTTACCCAGTGAGACTAATTTTCTAATAAATTAGAAAAACATAAGATAAAAGCTCCCACTACTTTATCGGTTCCAAATACCGTCTAACTAGCGACACTTAAATTTATGATTCTCCAATTTTTCTATTAGAAAATTTCTCGTGTAAACACTACACAATTAAAATTCACTAGAAGAATTTTGTCATCCCAATCATCTTTCAAACTAACTATGGTTGTCTCTCGTTCAACATGAGTGACAACAGTGACATACTTGTTTACGTCACTTAAGTCTTGAAGGCTCAAGAGAAATATCTCTTCCAAAAAATTAATCGCATGTGAGATTAATAGGTACAACGTTCTAGTTACTTGCCACTTTTTAACGAAGTCATTACTAGTCAATTTTACACTAGCAGTCTAGCACCCTAGAGAGATATATAAATAGTTATAAATAAAATTGACATGAAATAAATCCAAATCATACACTACTAATAAATTTTAGGAACATAAACTAAGTACTTATAGTATATCCTACCGCTCCAAGGATTTAATCTAATGCCTCGATGCGCGCTTTAGGTAGGTCAAAGAGGTTTCGATTAATATTGAATATCGATTGAGAATCGAACATCTCATTTGTGATCGTCAATCACCTATCCTTTTTCAGCCAAGGTACTACCAAAAATACCCTTTTATGAGTGTGACCTCATGCTCTCAGATTTTTAGGTAGACCCAGAGTGTGCCGCCTTAGGGTCGGTCGGTGACCCGCGAATACCCAAAATCCTATCCTTTCGGAGACCAAGCCTTGAATTTTGATAGCGGTGAAGGCCTTCCTTAGGGGGCTGAAATCAAAGCTGGCACGAGGCGTCACCATTCTCTCACGTTGCTTGTGTCAACAATAGAGGCCGTGGGGTCGGCCGTCGCATCTCCCGCTCCCCACTCAATATTTTGAAAAAGTGGTGGGTTTCTTGATCACGTTTTTGGACTTGATGTTACATTAAGGAACAATAAATCATAGGCCCGAATGTTGTCGGTTACGTGGGCTAGCCCACCCAACCTATTCGTTGGAACATATGTGGCCGTCGGACGGGTCAAGACTAGGGGAGCTCCGTTGAGCCGTAGTGGCTCTTCGGATGGCTCAGCCTTGCCAGACCCCCGTGCAAACACCACACGTGGAGGGTGATGTCAATTGAGCCGTAGCTACTGTTGACCACCCAACCGTGGTTAAACCACTTTCGAACCTGTTTGCCCGTGATTATCCAATCCATAAACATCAAACTTTCACGTAGACACTACGGAACAAAAACGTAATCTCGTCTAGGTAAGGTGGAATTCACCGAGAATCCAACACCTTAACCACGAGGTTTCGGGATTTTACTCCTTATGCTTTCGCAGAGTGGGATTCACCGAGAATCCATCACCCAACCTCGACGATTGAAAAAACCCGTGTTCCTCGGTTTTTTTTTACCCTAATTAGTTTCCAATTAATATCAAACAATTAATTAAAACTAATTGCGTGTTTTATACATGCCTAACTAATTCCTCGAATTAATTTCTACATGTATGTATTGAGAGAATAGAATTGTGAAATTATGGTTTATTCTTATTCACACTTTGAAAGAATGATATTACAAGTATATATATAGTACAAGGACTATGATACTATAATTAGTACAGAATATATAGTCATCAATACATGATATTCACAATAACTTCCTAATAATCACATAATATTCACTAATACCACCCCTCAAGTTGGACGAGGGACGAGACCTAACTTGTCATGCTGATGTTGGAAAGCCGGGCGGTGAAGAGGCTTGGTTAGACAATCAGCCAGTTGATCAGACGCGTTGACATGAGCAATGCGCAAAGAACCACGTTGAACTTGATCACGAATGAAGTGATAATCAATTGCCACATGTTTCATACGGGAATGGAAAACAGGATTGGAACAAAACTGTGTAGTGCCAAGATTGTCACAATAAATCACCGGTTGAGCCGACAGAGTAAGACCAAGGTCTTTCAAAAGGAAGGTAAGCCAACTGATTTCGGCTGTGGCAGCAGCAACGGCTCGATATTCCGCTTCAGTGGATGAACGAGCAATGGTGGTTTGCTTTTTCGAGCTCCAGGAGATAGCATTTCGGCCAAGGTAAATCACATGAGCACTTGTAGACGCATAATTGTCTTTATCACCACCCCAATCAGCATCGGTAAACGCATGAAGAGTAAGGGGGGAATGTCGATATAATTGAATACCATAGTTAGTCGTACCAGCAATATAACGAAGCAGACGCTTGACATAACCCCAATGAATATCGGTGGGAGAATGCATAAATTGTGACAGTTTGTTGACGGTGAAGGCAATGTCAGGGCGAGTAAATGTAAGATATTGAAGACTGCCAACCACCATACGATAAGTAGAAGGATCATCCAGGGGTGTGCCGGCAGTGGACTTTAAATCAGAAATGTCCACTGGTAAAGGCGTGGCTCTGAATTCGCATCTTTGTGATTAAGCTTGGTAAGTAATTCATCATGTAGCGTTGAGAGAGAATAATGCCGATGGAATTGCGAATAATTTCAATGCCAAGAAAGTACGCAAGCTCGCCAAGATCCTTGAGGGCGAATTTGGCTCCCAGATTTTTAATAAATTTTTCCAACGCAACCGAATCATTTCCTGTAACAATCAGATCATCGACATACACAAGAACATAAAGCAACACATTCCCAGAATTAAAAATAAACAAGGACGTATCAGCATGAGAATTTCTGAAATGGGACGCCAATAAGAAGCGTTTGAGTTCCTCATACCAGGCCCTGGGGGCCTGTTTTAAACCATAAAGCGCCTTGCGAAGCCTGCAAATATGATTAGGACGTGTAGAATCAACAAAACCTGCCGGCTGGGCCAAGTAAACAGCTTCCTGTAGGTGACCCTGCAAGAACGCATTATTAATATCCAGCTGCTTGTGAGACCACCCCTGCGTTAAAGCCAGTGTAAGAACAACTCGAATAGTGGGGGACTTAACAACAGGACTGAATGTCTCAGAATAATCGATGCCAGGACGTTGAGTAAAGCCCTTAGCCACGAGACGAGCCTTGTGGCGATCAATAGAACCATCAGGATGTCGTTTCAACCGAAAAATCCATTTTGAGCCAATGATATTAAGGGAGGGGTCATAGGGCACAAGATCCCATGTGTGATTACGCACCAAAGCATCATATTCCTCCTGCATCGCGGTTCTCCATTGGGGAATTTTTAGAGCCTGCGTGATGAAGGTGGGTTCGGTTTCATGGGCCGGGGAGGGCGGGATATGAGTATGAAGATTGAGTTTTTGAATTGGGTGATAGATATTATTCTGAGAGCGGGTACACATAGAATGAGTTGGGGGCGGTGGTGGGGGAGAGGAGGATGACGAGTTTGGGCTGGGGGGGTCTTCGGCCAAAGGAGGAGGAGGAGAAGCAGAGGGTGTGGGAGGTGGTGTAGGAAGCCAGTCAGATATGTATGGGGTAGGAGAAACGGTAGGAGTAGGATGGGACACGTAGGGAAACACGATTTCAACGAATTTAACATGGCGGGAAACATAAAGGCGGGAGGTACTTTGGTCGTAGCAGAAATAGGCGTGCTGAGTGAGAGAGTAACCAAGGAATATACAAGGTTTGGATCGAGGTTCAAGTTTATGAGAAGTGTATGGACAAAGCCAAGGATAACACAGGCAGCCAAAGACATGAAGCTTTTGATAGTTTGGGGGTTTGTGGAAGATGAGTTCATATGGCGATTTCAGATTAAGAACCGGTGTAATCATTCGATTAATGAGGTAGACAGCGGTAGCAAAGGCATATGGCCAGAATGAGGTGGGGAGAGAAGCATGAGAGAGGAGGGCGAGACCAGTTTCAACAATATGCATATGCCGACGCTCAGAGAGGCCATTATGTTCGGGAGTATGCGGGGGAGTAGTAAAAAGGGAGATGCCATTAGTGGAGAGGTAATCACGAAGTCCAATAAATTCTCCACCATTATCCGAATACAACACCTTAATTGATGATTAAAAATTTTTCCCCAATAGCACGAAAAGCGAAAAAATGTGGGGCAACATCGGTTTTACGAGTGAGGGGTAAAACCAAATATAGCGTGTAAAATGATCAACCGAATTAAGTAATACTTAAAACCATCGAGGATAAAACAGGGGATGTCCACAAATCCGTAAACAAATATTCAAGAAATGTCAAAAGAGGATAAAGTAGATAAATGAAAGGGGAGTTTATGACTCTTATTTTCCAAACAAGCAGAGCAGTGCGACAAAGATGAGACAGTAGTCTCTAAATTAAACATACTAAGAATTTTATTAAAAATTGGAGAAGCTGGATGGCCCAAACGTTGGTGCCAGATGCTGGACGGTGCTTTGGTGGATGCAAAGGCAAGCAGGGGTTGATTGGGCCACTCATAGAGACCATTCCTAACTGGACCACGGAGAAGGGGTTGATTCGTCTGTAGGTCCTTCACAAGAAATTCAGTGGGTAAAAATTCAACGGATAAATTATGAGAGCGACATAACTGAGAGATGGACAATAAATTTTTAGACATAGCAGGAACACAAAGCACATTACGTAAATGAAAAGATTTGGAGGTAGATAAAGGAAGAGAGGTAGAACCAGTATGCATGATATTAAGTCCCTTACCATCACCAACCATTATGTCATCGGATCCTAGATAAGGAGTGTGGAGCGAGAGATTCTGGAGATCATTTGTAACATGATGAGTGGCGCCACTATCAAGAAGCCATGGCTGAGTATCAGAGGAAGCAGGTTCAGGCTAAGCCGCAAGATGGGCTTGGTGCCGAGTGGGGAAGGGTGGACGGTTGCCTTGAGAAGCACTAGCTTGGAGAGGGACGAAGAATCAAACAGGAAGAAGGAGAGAGGATCGAATAGAAGAGAGGCGGCCTAGGGTTTGAAAAAAAAATAGGAGAAGTGGCGATGCAAGAGTTTACTGAGGCTCTGATACCATATTGAGAGAATAGAATTGTGAAATTATGGTTTATTCTTATTCACACTTTGAAAGAATGATATTACAAGTATATATATAGTACAAGGACTATGATACTATAATTAGTACAGAATATATAGTCATTAATACATGATATTCACAATAACTACCTAATAATCACATAATATTCACTAATAGTATGCATATGGAGTGGAATTCATGATATGATGCATGTTATGGCAATTTTCCGGTTCTACACATACAATCTAAACATGTATACTAGTGCGGAAAATAAACACCGAGATAGACCGTTGGCACCCCCGTATCTAACCTATTAGAAAATAAATAACCAAAACCCTAACTAGGGTTTACTTCTTTCTAACAAAATCTGCAGCTGTTCAAATTCTTCGATGATCGGGAAACCAAACGAACTCGGATCGCGATGAAACTTTCCAGATCTGTTCCTCACTCCTTGAGCTTCAATATGGACGGTTGGATCGGAGTTTTGACTTGTCAATTTTCTCTAGTGAGCCGTCCAACTTGCTGCTGAATCTGACTTTTACAGCAGCACATCAATGACTTCCCGAGGCCGATCGGGAATCGAGATGAATCCCGATAGACCTGAAATTTTTATCCCGCGTTAAAAACTTCAAATTTTTCGATCTGACCGGTTGTATTTGCGTTTCAAAGGTCCAAACTCTCCCAGAAATTCGAGGAAGTCACAGGTAGGGTTTCTGTGAATCCTGCGTTTTTCTGTTACAGCAGCCTCTTTACAGGAACGAACGGATATGGATACGGATTCTGATCGACGCCAAATTTTGTGGAATTGTTCTCCATTTTCCATTCTTGATTCTGACTAGAGGAATCATCGTTTCAACGGCTCGATCAACGGGAAAAACGAAATAACTAAACAGCTACTAAACAGATCTATTTTCTGGAAATTAAAATTGTAATAAAAATAAATTACATAATTTCCTATACTCATATGAACGAATTTTCATCGTTTATATGAGTTTACAATAGATCTAACGGGTAAACAGTGCCAACCCCCAATCCATCTCTTCAACCACAACAACTAATCATTATCAATGCATAAAACAATAAATAAAATTTACCTACATGCAATTCTACTCCTTTAAATCATTTAATTATGATTATGACTATATAAATCGTGGAACCTCTCTGATACCACATGAAGGATGCAGGTTCTTAGATCTAAGCGAGTTAGATCTACGCGCAGCGGATGGATCACGATTTATATACCATAATACATAATTAAAGGACTCAAACTACTACAAGAGGGTTAAGATTATGTTACCAATAGTAGGAAGAGAAGCCAAGATCTTCCGATGTGTTCTCCAAACGGCGGTTGGTGGACACCCTTCTTGATACACGAACCTCCTCGATATGCAACACCAAGAAAAACTTAGAGTTTTTTTTCTTCCTCTAAAACCCAAGACAAGAAAACTAACTTTTTTTCTCTATTATTTGATGGTGGTCGAAATTATGCCATTTTTTAAGGCTTGGGAGAACTCTCTTTATATAGGAGAGTAATCATTGTCCTCAATGGATTAAATAATTAAGAGATTATTACATTAATCCTTTTTCCAAATAAAAGATAAATAAAATAATTATCCCAAACAAATTAGGATAAATCATATTAATATCTATTATTCCATGAATTATCATTTAACAAATAAAAGATAAATCACATGTCAAATAATTATCCAAGAAAACTAATTTCCCTCTAATTATTCAACATTATTGGCGCCACCTTTAGGGTCAAAAAGCCCACATAAAATGTCTTTTATGTGTATTATATTATTTAGCCCAACTAAATAATATCCATGCATATCAATTAATTAGCCCACCAATTAATTATCACTGAGGCCCAAATAACAAGATTATTAGTCCAATTACGTAAGCCACATCGGGGACCATGGACCTATAACCAGTAGAGCTCAATAATTAATTATTCATCGAACCGAATAAGTACATTAATTATTAATTCGGGATTACGCCACCATAAACCCGGCGAACTCTACCGATTATATATGTATACTTATACTCAACCCATAGAGTGAATAAGCGTCCATTGATATAATCATTACATACGGATTAACCCTCCATAGACTGTCCATTCTGAGTGGGAAGTCTCCGTGAACCCGACTCAGAATATCTTATCCTTATTTACCATCAACCCCTTGATGATCAATTAGTTCACATATCTGACTAGTGATCAATTAGTCAAATGTGAACTCCCGGGATCGATCACTTTCTTAAGGCTAACAAACAAGGGGACTGTCTCTCTACTTCCTGCAGGAAGGAATGGATTCCATGCCGGTGAAAATCAGAACTACTCACTCATCTGGAGATAGTGCCAATGAGAAGTGGCTTGGAACACATATCTAAGTGAACCGTAACTAACACATCAAACACTACCCCGGGACAAGCAGCACCCTGTGATCACCTCAGGATTAAGGTTGATCCATATATGATCATCTAATGATTTAATAAGATTCCTCGATTACGGAATTATATCGAGAAATTCAGATTAAATCGGTCCAATCTATATGAATGCCATCATATATAAATGCCCCACGTAGGTACCTCTACCGATTTGTCCGATAAGACTATCACACCCTAAGGTGTTCTGGGCGCATTATTGGTGTTTTAATCAAGAGACCCTAAACTTTGATTAAGTTCACCACGGACTAACAGTTTAAGTATACCACCACTAACTCAATCCTCACGTGTAATCCATACACCGAGTTAAGCGGTTACATACTGATATACTTAGGGTTTGCAGCAGTGTATCCTTTACAAGCACAAAGCAAGTAACTAAGGTGAGATAAATTATGTCATCCATTATTAAAAACAATTACACAAATTGTCTTTCGGGCACTACACCTAACATCAAACTCTTTAGAATGTTGTCCAAATCTCTATTGCAGAGAATTGTGGCATTGTCATATTCTGACTTCAGATAACACACCAATGTTGATTCCAACTGGTGCAGTGTTATCCTTCACAAACACTAATATATGTATATATTCACTACTGTACTAAAAATTGATATCCAGTCTACAAAAGACTTATCAATATTCTGGTCAAATCCATATATTGTAGAAATATATGACTTCGAGTGACCGAGAGGTTTGCTTTTTATCCACAAAGGACATAAGCCTTGACAGTCATCATGTCATAAGTTCATAAGGCAATACCCTTTTGTTCCGAATGAATCCGGACTCCGTTTGTTTGGCAAGAAAGTCTCTCGAGGAATCACCCTGTTTTTCGATTTTGAACGAAATCATGCAATACTAAGTGGTAAGAGAGTCCAAGGTCCGATTAACTCTCTACTTCTTGTGGAATTACCCTAGACCACTAAAGCTTTGCTCTGAAAGATAACTTTCCTATTCATTCAACTCTTTCCGTGTAGATCCAATTACTCCCACTTTGGGCCTGAGGCGCTCAGTGGTTCTACAAGAGCATGAACGATCTTGAGAGTGCGAACTCCATTCACAGGGGTTATGGCTATTAACACAACCTCTATTATCGAAATCCTATCTTTGCTCACAAAAGAGCCATAGGTCATCAATCGATCCTCGGACTACAAATTCATTGAACCCGTAATGGGTAATGGATAAACCATACTCCCAATACTTACTGGGTCGATCGAAATTCTGATCTAGTTTAGTAGTATTTAGTGTTATCACCAACAACCGATGTTGGGTGTGGTCTGATTTTAATCAGTGAGTAACTACCTTGAGTAAACATACTTCAAGGTTCAAGGCTTTGCTGTTTATGGACTCTATCAGAAAGGATGAAACAGTATAACTGTCCCTTCCCGATTTCAAGAATCCTATATCTAACCTTTATACTCAACAGGTTAAAAGATATATCACAAATGGTCATTGACCGATCGTATGCATGAAATTCCCAGTCTTACCTTCAAGCACCGTGTGCTAAATGCTTATATTTTCGGAAGTGGGGTGAACCGAATCCACACCTTATCCGTAAATTCCAAAGCATATTCTAGGTAGACTTCTCGGTCTTACATATCAATGTAAACCGTTATTTTGCTTCCAATATATTTATTGAGTTAAGCAGTGTATTGTAGCACATCTAAAACTCTGTAAGGCAATTTAACGGTTCTCACTTAGTGAGAACATGTCACAATAAGGCAGGCTGAGCATCAGTCTCGAGGACTATGAATGGCCTATTCCGAGTATAGAATACTCTATCTCTCAAGTGAAAACAGAGAAACCTCAAAATATTTTGGATAAACTTACCGGAGTGTTTGAATAGTTATCGGACAAGAAGTCACTACTAGAAGCTCTTACTAGCTTGTATCTTTCATCGGACCCGAAAGGTCGTCATGAACAAAGCTATGTTACTTCTTTATAACCATTATCCTTTCCTGATTGAAAGGAAACTTAGTCATTGAACCTTTAAGACAATATAACCAGGTCGAGAGAAGGAATCACCCCAGAGCCGCCTTGAGTGTCTTGTCTTTTAGGGACTATGCACTAACTATGGAATATGAAGAAGCATTTATCTAAATATAGAAACCAATTGATTTTAATAGTTCTTAAGATGTGTTTTATATACATATTTCAGCAGTTCTAAGTGGTTTTTGACTTTATCAAACAAAAGTCCGAGTCTTGGATTCGTACTACAAATGGTATATTCACTTTCTATACGACAAACAAATTATCGAATAGAAGGTAAATCCATTCGTTCCAACGAATCTTAAACCGAAAATAAATTTTCCGCGATATCCAAGGATTGAATCCGAGATTTATTTCCTTATATCACTCCTACTATTCTAGCTAAAATTAACTGCCCGTTGTTTACTCTTTTAATCGTTAAATGCACTGCTACCATGTTCTTCCAAAGAACTTCGCTCGAGAAAATCGCCAAGGATTCATAGGTTGGTGATCCAAAATCACTGTCCTTATCCTATGATTTTCAGTTAATTAATTTTCGGTTCAGCCTTAAAGTTTTCTCAGTTTAGATGACTATCACTGTTAGACATATTCTCCCATTCTTGACTTTCCGTGAATGGAAACAGTCTTGAACCAGTGGTTCGTTTGAGTAGACACTACTCTTGAACCATGGGATGTCTTATTTCGAGTGTTACTCGACTTCTCGGATTTTTTAATATACCAGAAAAAACAACAAATCATAACATTAAAGCTCCCACTAGTTTATCGGTTCCAAATACCGTTTAACGAGCAATGCTTTATTTATTTTTTTTATTTTTTATTTTTTTATTTTATGATTTTCCGATTTTGTCGATTAGAAAATCTTTCGTACATAGTTCCAATGTTTCCAGAAAAACAACAAATCATAGAACTCCCACTAGTTCATCGATTCCAAATATCGTCCAACTAGCGACATTTCATGACTTTCCGGTTTTTCAATTAGAATGGTTACGTGTGTAGTCAGTTACACTTTTCTAATGTTCTAGAAAAACAACAAATCATAAAGCTCCCACTAGTTCATCGATTCCAAATATCGTCCAACTAGTAACACTCCATGATTTTCTGATTTTTCAATTAGAAAATTACTCGTGTAATCACTACACACTCAAAATTCACTAGAAGAATTTCAAAGTCCGAAATCACCTTTGATCAAACTAAGTTTGTCTTCCGTTTGACACGAATGACACTAGTGACATACCTATATGTCACTCTGGTTTTTAAAAGGCTTAAGAGAAAATGTCTCTTTCGAAAAATAATTGCATTATCGATTAACTAGTTCAACGTCCTAGTTACTTTCCACTTTTAACGAAGTCAATACTAGTCAATTATTAATTTTTAAGCAATTTAGTAAGGGATATAATCTCAGAAATAAAATGACATATATTAATTCAAGTTTAACACTACAATATAAGTTTTATTTTAGGAATTGTAAACTATAAGTATGTCTACTCTACCATTCCAAGGTTTAAACCTCCCATCTTAGTGCCGCTGTAGGGTAGGTCAAAGAGATGACGGTTAAATTGAGACAATCTCATCAACGAATAACTTGTGAGAATCGAGCATCCCACGAGAATCGAACATCCCTTTATTCATTTACTACCTTCCTTTTTTAGCCTAGATATTATCAAGAATACCCTTGATGAGTGTGACCTACCATATCGGATCTCTTAAGTGCGCCCGAGTGTCTTTGTCGTAGGATAGGTCGGTGACCCGGCGAGTACCGGAAATCCTATCCTTTCGGAGACCAAGCCATGAATGTTGATAGGGTGAACACCATCCGTAGGGGGGACGAAATCAAAGCGCCGTGGCGTCACCCTTCTCTCACTTACTTGTATCTATAGTAGAGGCCGTGGGGTTGGCTGTCGCCTCCCCCGCTCCCACTCAATATTTTGGAAGTGGTGGTGGGTTAACTAACCACATCTTTTTGATGTTAACATAAAAGCACATCAAATCAAGGATTCCGAATGATGTCGGTAACGTAGGCAAGCCTACCCGTCCTATTCGTTGGAACATATGTGATAGTCGGACGAAATCGGGTCAAGACATTTTCTATTGAGATAAGAAGGAATCACTCCTCCGCCTCTCAAAGGTAGCTTAGTCTTGCCGGACCCCGTGCATACATCACACTAGGAGGTTAAGTCGGTCGAGCGAAGCTCGATTGACCACCCAACTTTGTAAGCGAACCGTTTTTATCCAAGATTTATTGTTCTTTTACCATCATTCAATCTCGTAGACACTACGAATCGAAAACGTGATCTCGTTTGGGCTTTTAAGGCGGTTCACCGAGAACACACACCGAAAATGCTTAACGATTTCATAACCCGTCCTCGGATCTTTAATTAGTTACTAAATTAATTAATTACCACGTATTAATGAAATTTCAACTAATTACGCGAGTTTGTATACATGCCTATTTTAATTACCAAAATTAAAATTCTACATGTATGCATGGAGTGGATTTATGATATGATGCATGTCATGGCAATTCCGATTTTATATCTATTTTATGATCAAACACATAAAAAATAAATTGCGGAAAATTTAAACACCGAGATGGATCGTTGGTACCCCCGTATCTAATCTATCCTAGGAAAAAATAAATTACAATCTTGTTGTCTTAATGTCTTCGAGCTTCGAACCTTGAACCACGAACCGAGAACCAGAAAGGAGAAGGGGCCTTTATTTTATAAAAGAAAATATATATATTTTTCGAATTATTATTTTTTATTTATAAAAATCCTGTTGTTTTATTATTCCGAAATTTTTTATTAAACAAACCTCCGATTATTTAAAAAAATTAGGGTTTGATTGAAAAAAACAAACCCTAGCCGTGTGAAAGAAAAAAAAATTACAACAAAATTTTCGCCTTGACTCTATTCATACCTCGAGTTCCGTCTTCATCTCGTGTTCATCATCGTTCTTCGTCGTTCTTCCGGAATTACAAAAAAAAAAAGCCGAAAAAATAAAGAAATAAAAACAACAACTTTTACATCAATCGTATGCTCAAACGATCTAAATCGAGAGAGCTTACAATAAATCTAACGAGTAAACAGTACCAACCCCAATCCATCTCTTCAAACCACAACAATCGCAACAAAAAAAATATTAAACATGCATCGCCCTTATAATAAAAATTGGGACAAAAAATCTACATGTTTACCACTCCTAGATCTAATATTTTATACGTATAAATATAGATCACCTGGCGTCGATACCACCATTAGTAATATCATCCGCAACGGAGCGATTTAAGGATCTAGATCTATAATTTACACGTAATAAAATAACTAGATCTACTCTACAAGGGGGTTGTAGAACATACCTCTTGGATCTCAAAATCCAAGTTGAAGAACCGCAATAGGAAGAACAATAGATGGTGTGAAGAGCACCACGATCTTCCGTACGTGTGATCCGAGCAACTCCCGGTGGAAGGAAATCCTCATCTCGAATCCTCCCGATATGCTACCCGGAAAACCTCCAAGATTTTCCTCCCTTTTCCCCTTGGCCGAAATTTTCCTTCTCCTCTCTAAGAGGTAGAAGTCGAAATTAACTAGTGTGTTTTAGGCTTGGGAGAACTCAAGGATTTTATTTTGCAAATTAAGAGTAATCATTGTCCTTCAAGGATTTTATTTTGCAAATAAATAAATCCAATAAATAAAAGATAATCCCATAATATTCTAGAACAAATCTAGAATAATATTTATCTTTATTTCTTACCATAAATATTTATCCAATAAATATTTTGTGCACATGTCTTATTAATTCACACAAGAAAACTATTTTCTTGTTTCCTAAAACATATGCTTGGGGCGAAAATTCTCTTATTGACCTAGTCAATATGAATTTTCGGCCATAATATCTAATTTTGGTCAAGATTATGAAAAATGTCTCTTTCACATATTTAATTATTTAGCCCAACTAATTTAATAGTACACTAAACAATTAATTCACATATCGTTTTAATTAAATTCCAATAAGAATTAAATTAATATTATTAGGATTCGACGTCCGAGAATAGCTATGCTATATTGGAGGCACGTCGGGGACCATGGACTAATAATCAGTGACTCCGATAAATCAAATAAATAATTATCTTACGAATGTAATAATTATATTCGATTAATCAATCACGAAATATGCCACCATAATCCCGTGATCGCACTCCTCCGATTATGAGATTATATTTATCTCCTCACGAGAATGATAATAAGCGTCCATTGATATAATCATTACATATGGATTAATCCTCCATAGATTGCTCATTCTAAATCGGGAAGTTACCGTTAACCCTTTTAGAGAACCTCTTATCCTTATTTACCATTAACCCCCTAGTGATCAATTAATTCATACAACTCACTGGTAGCTAATCAGTGTAATATGAATTCCATGGATCGATCAGTTTCTAGGATTAACAAATAAGGGAACTGTCTAACAACTTCCAGAAATAGAAGGAGTGGATTCCGTATCTGTGATAACACGGACTACTCACTCAATCCAAAGATAATGCCAAGATGGGGTAATTCGATCACGCACTCAGTGTAATCCTTAACCGTCAAGTCAAACCTCATACCGATTCAAGCGGTTGATCGTGATCACCTCGAGATTAAGATATATCCATAAATATGATCATCGATTGATTCGATAAGACTTCTCAATTACGGAATTATATCGTGAACTCTAATCAAATCGGTCCAGCCATATATGATATATCTATCACATATAAATGCCCCACTAGGTTCTCTTACCCGAAAGTCCGGATAAGGCAATCACACCTATTGTGTTCTGGGCGCATTAATACCACGTTAAAGGAGAGACCCGATACTCTCGATTAACTTCACTACGGGCTAATTGTATTTTAAGTACATCTTCACTAACTCAATCCTCCTGTGTATATCCCATACACTGAGTTAAGTGATTACATAAACGATATACTTTTGGTTTTTCTGTAGTGTAAATACTATTGTCACATTGGTGAATATGAAAATAATAAATATGAATAATAATGTCAATTCATTCATTAAATAAAACAATTACAAAATTGTCTTTCGGGCATCACACCTAACATCTACCACCTCTTTCACCTCTATGTGAAGATCTTAAAGCTTTGACCCTTGCTTCCCAGAAATTAAGTCCCAAAAAGGAATTTAGTCCCACATGGAAACCCTTGTCATGGTAAGGTCTTCTCTTGTTGTAGTAAAGCTTCTTATATTCCTTAAAAAGATCATCAGTAAGTGGAAGTCTGCCATGTGCAGGTTCTTTGTATGCATTGGTGTCAGCTTCCCATTTCTTTTGTGCATAAATCCTAGCAGCCTCTTTTGCTACTACTGTTTGGCTCTCTTCCTCCTTATTGACATCATCAACAAAACGGGACAGCAGGCCATGAACACTCTCCTGTGTGATCACTAGATTATTCAGTTGACCTTCCACAATTTCTGTTCTAGTGTCAACTGCTGTGATTCTTCCTTCCATTGTTTGCTCTAATAGATTGATCCTCTCAGTAAGCTTAGGATCCAATCCAACATGGTGAAGTGTTCCAAGAGAGCTCAAACACAAGAGAGCTTAGGTGCCTCAAACAAGTTTATGAAGTTTACGTGAATGGATTCAAATTGGTCTTTCGAAACTTCTCCTTCAATGTATTACCTTGTATAATTCCCTTTACATCCAGAGCATGGCCAGCAAGAGCATTTTGAGTGGAGGTAATACTGAAAGCAACAGTCTCAGTGGTTCTCCCTCTATTTTCCACTAGATGCATCAAATCTTCAAATCTCTGCTCTAGCCTGTCAAGTTGAGTTCTTAACCTTGTAATGTCACTTCTGACAGCCATCAACTCTTCCAACACTTGTGCTGGTACCCCACCAGCCATTCCTCCAGCCATATATCCAGCAGCTTCATCAGCAGGTTCTTCTACATTGTATTGTGCCCTTTGTCTGCTGATAACCATGGCCTAGCTCATATCCTTTCAAGCGAGGTTAGGTCCATGAAACTCTTCCGAATCGGATCTAGGCGGGTGCTCCTAAAAATTGGTACAAATGCCTGTTGAGGTTCAAAGATCTATTGGTTCTTCCTCGCATTTGAAACTCCTTATCATCGTAGTCATAGTCCAAAGAAATTGCTCATCCTCATCAATAACAACAGTCTGCTGACTGTCTTTGCCTTCAGTGGCATTTTCTCCAGCAGGCTCCACTACAGCAGCATGTTCTCCAACAACAGCAGGGGTTTCCTCCAAACCCATTGAGAGTTCCAACCTTTGTCCAGTGTCGCTTGGTCCTCAAAGAACTGCACCCACACTGTTCCGACCTTTGTTCAGGTGATGTTTGAACCTCAACAGCCTGAACCTCCTCAAAATGTAATGGTGAATCTTCCACACACATTACCATATCTAATCTCTATCCAATCACTGTCTGTGCCTCAGTGAGTAGGACCCTCTCTTCCACAAAAATGAAAGGAAATATAGCCAAGTTTCCTCCAAACATCCTCCAGCATCAGCAACCATCTGTAAGGTTTCAGCAGATTTTGATGGGGTGTCCTGAGTGTCAATCCACTCCTGATATTGAATTGAATCTTCAGAACTGACATCAGGTTCACTATGTTCAATAACATTCTCATCATCCAAATCTTCTGTCTGCTGATCCTCAAGATTTATATCAGCCTCTACAACCTTGAAGGCATCAGATGTGCCAACCATCCTGTTATCTCCAAGGTTTATGCCATCATTGATTAAGGCCTCCAAATCATCTATGGTGAGATCTTCCAGATCCTCTTCCATTTGACTAGTCTGCTGGCCCTCAGCAGACTTGCTAGCATCAGTGGACTGTTCCATTATAGGCTCATTTAACATACCAGTTCCACTGGCTTCTCCTTGACGTGAGGGTCGACCATCATCAGAGTCAGATGATGATGAGTCATCACTATCTGATCCATCTCTAGGATCACTGAATTTGATACCTTCCTCCTTCTTTTGTTCATCAATGAGTTCCATCAGTCTCATTTCCAGCAAGGAAGTATCAACCAAATCCAGCAATTTCTCCACTCCCAATCTTTCAAAAGCCCACTCCTCCAAGTCTGTCATAGGCTCAGCTGCTGATTTTTGTTTCTTGTAATAACCAAATTTCCATTGAAAGTAGTTGGCAACCAGCAGGAGTTTAGGATCAACATACCCTTCCTTCTTTTTCTTTTCTCTCATTTCAAAGGGCATAGTTGGCTTTCTGGGAGCTATTTGTCCACATTGCTGACCACCAAAGGTCTCAACAAGTAGATTCAGTGTTTCCTCAACATATGCTTCTAGGTCAGTAGGTTCTTCTTGTTGTACATTTGTACCTACCACGTCCATCTGTTCCATACTTTGTTCCCCCTGACTTACATGCTCATCATCAGGGTTAGCAGCAGACTGTTCTTCCACCTGAACTATTGCAGAACTTGCAGGGTCTTGAACTATTATATCAATATCCACAGCAGGTGCAGACTCAGTAGTCTGCTGTGGTTCTTTAGTAAGCCCAGTAGGTTTCTCAACAACAACCTCTCCAGTCTCAGTAGGCATAACAATCTTTAAGGGTTCAGCCTCAATAGCCTCTTGTTCTTCTTCTTCCATTTGTTCTTCAAGAATCCTCAATTGTTTGCCTTTTCTATGCTTTTTCTTTGCAACAATCTCCTTCATTCTCTTAGAAGGTTGTTCAGATTCAACTACAGTAGATTTCCTCTTCCTACTGTCTTCCTTCTGTTGCTCTCTCAAAATTTCAGTAGCAGACTTCTTCTTTGTAACTCCAAAGCAGGTCAGAACTCCAATTTCATCTGTACTTTAGTAGACTCAAATTGTCTCTCTGTCTCTGCTGTCTGCTTCCTTGTTTTCCTAGGCTGTAACATCTCTGTGATTTTCCTAGTATCAGCAGCCTTCCTTTTCTTAGCAACTTTCTTGGGTACATCAGATTTAACAACTTTCTTAACCTGCTCACCACCAGCATCACCATCTCCATCATGATCACTCCCAGTTGCTTCATTATCAAGATCTTCATCATCATCCAATCCAGAATAGGAGTAGCAACTTCGGCTTGTACCGGATTTGTTGATTTTCTCGGATGCAACATCCGGTATTTGAAAGTGATTCAAAGAAGGTCTCAATCAAGTGACTAGGGGCTTGGTTTTGGACTTCCTTACACCATCGCTATCTTCAGCAAACACATTCTTCATGTAATGTATAAAGAATCAAGCCCAATCAAACTTCATAGTTCTGCAAATGATGATCAGTAGGTCTATTATAGGTCCAGAGAGTGTATCTAGACTCCCACTGAATCCCAAAATGGTCTTGGCAATTAACTTGCTAAGTAGATTATACTCAAAAATCCAATATACCTCACATTAATGCTTAAAGATGATGTATGGTTTCAGTTGTCTTTATTTCATTAAAAAACTTTATTCTTTGCAGATTTATTGATTCTGGATTGATAGGAGCACCATTTCCAGGTCCTAAATGAAAAACCTCTCTCTGTAGATTTGAAGAGATTTCAATCTCTCTGCCATTAACTGTTGTAGTGAAGGCCTCTCTGCCTTCATGTATGGCTATGTTCTCCAGAATTCCAATACATTTACATATGAAATTCGTTCCAATTTCTATTGATGATATTTTCTAACCCAACAATCCTTTTGATTCTTCTTCCGATGTTGATAGCCAGATCAGTAGTGTGACAGTCAGTAACATATCCTCTTACACTTTTACTAGTTCCAATATGAACATCATCCTTGTTCACCATTGTAAATGAGAAAGATGAAGAAGAAGGCTTTCAAATCTATGTTCACACGATGTAATTTCAGAGAATATAAATCTGAAGGTTTGTAAGTATCCTCTATGTATATGTCTGTATAAAGAACATGGAGTAGTGGGTAGAAACTGTCAGAGCACGTACTGTAGCATTAACCATGATTAAATTTGAGTTAATGAGATCTTGACACGTGGCCCATAACTTATCCATAAAGAGTTGTAACCGTCAGATCGTGTAACTGTGGTTATAAAGATAGAATAAATATCCCGCTATTTTGCTTTTTGACTTTATTAGAGTTTGACTATAACGTACATCTCAGCAGACTATGCCATCAATGTACTTGGTTCAAAGAAATCACGACAATGTTACTCACGATCTTCAATTCTTCTAGTTTTGTCCAACTGATAATACAAGATGAAGTTTAATACCAATGACTGATCATCAAGTGAGCTCACCCAACAGACAAAGACCAATCCCTTGGAAACTTCATTTTCTTAATTGTCCAATCATAAATAAGTACATGGAATTGTTTATGCCAATGACCAATCTGCTAAGTGAGCTCACCCAACATAGCAAAGACTAATCCCCTTGGTGAATTCCAATTACATTCTTTGATCAGTGTATCACCAACTTTTATAATTCCAAGTTCAGTCCTTAACTTAGCAAATCTTTCACTATCCAATGGTTTTGTGAAAATATCGACAAGTTGATCTTCATGAGGATGTAAATAACCACCACATCTTTCTTTTCAACATGATCTCTTATAAAATGATGTCTCACATCAATATGCTTGGTTCTTGAGTGCAAAACATGATTTTCTGTGATTGCAATTGCACTTGTGTTGTCACACATTATAGGAATTTCTCTTTCTTCAATTCCATAGTCCCTTAATTGTTGTCTTAACCATAGTATTTGTGCACAAAGAACTTCCAAAGAAGAATATATTCAAATTTGAGTAGAAGTTGATATAGAATTGCTTTCTTCTTGAACCAGAAACCAAAGATATTTCCCATTAACCGATTGTGTTCTGTGGTGCTTTTTCTATCAATCTTGCATCCAAAGATAGTCGAATCTGAGTAGGATATAACCTTGAAGCTTCCATCTTTTGAATACCATATTCGTGACGTCCAAAGTCTCTTTTAGATACTTGAGAATTCTTTTGACTCATGACTAAATGAATTTCCTTAGGTTTTGATTGAAATCTTGCACAAACACCTACAACAAAGGATATATTAGGTCTGCTGGCAGTAAGGTACAACAGACTGCCTATCATCCTTCTGTATAAAGTCTGATCAACATCTTTGCCTTCTTTGTCTTCATCCAATCTAATGTTTGTACTCATAGGAGTTGATACCCTGCTGCTGTTTTCCATACCAAATTTCTTCAGAAGCTCCTTGGTATACTTGGTTTGATGAATGAAGATTCCATCTTTCATTTGTTTAACATGCAATCCCAAAAAGTAGTTCATTTCTCCCATCATACTCATTTGGAATATACTTTTCATCAGATTAGCAAAATTTTCACAAAGTAATTCATTTTCAGAGCCAAAATTTATGTCATCAACATAAATCTATACCAGCATGGTGTTGTTTCCTTCATTGATTCTGAAAAGATTCTTGTCAATGGTGCCTTTGGTAAAACCATTGTCCACCAAGAATTGAGATAATGACTCATACCATGCTCTTGGTGCTTTTTTCAAACCATAAAGTGCTTTGTTGAGTCTGTACACTTTATCTTCTTGATCTTTAACTTCAAAACCAGGAGGTTACTGAACATAGACCTCCTCTTCCAGAATGCCATTCAAAAATGCACTCTTGACATCCATCTGATATACTTTGAAGTTTTTGTAAGCAGCATATGCCAAGAATAATCTTATATCTTCCAATCTTGCAACAGGGGCATATGTTTCATCAAAATCTATTCCTTCTGCTTGAGAATAACCTTTTGCTACGAGTCTGGCCTTATTCCTTACAATGGTACCAGATTCATCCAATTTGTTTCCAAAAACTTGTTCGGTAAGTTTTAAATTTATTATTTCACCGAACACCCCAAGTGCAAGGCACGCGTGTAGTGGTATTACCGGTCGTCCAAGGAATCGAATGATGTCGGAAACAAAAATACAGTTAACGTACCGGTGAATTGTCACGATAAATCTAATTAAAATAATAAAGTTCCTACAAATTCAATGGTCCTAAATAATTTCTATTAAACTAATAAAACAAAAGAGATCAAATTAACAGTAAAGGAAATAAAAATTGAAAAACAACAAATTAAACCTAAATAAGCTATTGAATCTAAAATCCAGATTGCTATGAAAAATTACTGACTTTCTTCTTAATGTAACGAGACAGTAGGGCAACAAGGATTCTACCAAACAACCACCACCCAACCAGTTTGTGAGATGAATCAAATTTCTTGGTGTGATCTAACTTAAATCCAATCAAATTTCTTTAATCAAATTTATTTGGTTTCTGCTCCACTTCTCTCAAGTGAAACAAAATTAACAATAAAAGAACATGATCATGAGTTCGTCTCCGAATCTCCTACCCAATTAACAATAAACTAATCTCTCGGAATATCATTAATTGTATTGAATGAAGGGTTCTATGTAAATTTAATTCTCATCAAATTCAAAACAACAATCGTTTCATCGATTTTTCAATCTAACAAAACATACATTCAAACAATTCAAAACATTCGATAAAGAAAAATAAATTCAAACTCACTAATAATGTTTACTGAAAATCTCCTGGTTGTGGTGATTTTGTAATGGCTTCATCCCGTTGTCCTACTGCGAATTGCTTAGCCTTCAATCATCTTCGATCTCCAAAAGAAAATTGAAAGAAAGAAACTCATGTTTTCGTGTGATGTGGTGCGGCTGCTAGGGCATGCGGCTGCTGTGTAATGATGTGTGTTGTTAGGGTTTAGACAACACGCCTATTTATAGAATTTTGAGTCGGTGTTGTCAAGGCGGCGGCTGGACGCCCGTTCAAAAGGGGGTGGACGCCCATCCAGGGTGTCAGAAATTTTCGAGTCGGGCCGAGTCTTGAGTGGACGCATGTCCTATGCAAAATTGGACGCCAGTTCAGCAAAAACTTCAAAACTCTGAATCAGCTTCTTCTTCCTGGACGCCAGTCCATTCCCTTAGACGCCAGTCCACTAGACAGAGCAACAGACGCATGTCCAGTGGAAATCCAAACTTCCTGAATCGAATGGCACCTCCCGGACACCAGTCCAGGCTTGTAAACGCCCGTCCACTGAACGGGGTAGTGAACGCTCGTTCAGACTTGACTTCAAAGCTTCACTTGAACCTCAACTTGCATCTCTTTTCCCTTCCATTAAATCTTCAAGTAGACATCTTTTAAGCTCCTTCCATTGCATGCAAGCGTACTACAAGATGATAAACACGGGCAAGGTGTAAACTCGTACATAAATAGATAAAAACCACGTAAACAACTCGATTTTGCAATTAAATCGTTTCCACATCCATTCTTTCAAAATTTCATTTAACCAGTTAATTTTCTGTAAAAATTAATAAAATACGAAGGATATTATTACGGAATAAAGCGAGAAAAACCATAAAAATCACCGTTAACATTTCTGTATACCCATTTGGTTCCAATTATATTTGCATGATTAGGCCTTTCCACTAGTGTCCAAACTTGATTTCTTTCAAAATTCATTCAATTCTTCTTGCATAGCAATTATCCAACTGGATCTCGATATAGCTTCTTCAACAACTTTAGGTTCCATTTGAGATAGAAAACAAGTGAACATTGCTTCTAATTGTCTTCTAGTCCTTACACCTTGTCAGTATATTGCCAATGACTTGTTCAATAGGGTGATCCTTAACCATTGTGGATTTGGATTAGATTGATTCTCGTGAACATCATCTTCATGAGGGTCTACCGTTGCTTTAGCAAGGGTTCAACAAATTCTTGAATTTCCTCGCTTATTGCATCAGTAGTGTTACCAGTAGGGTGGTCTGCAGGGCCAGAGTCAGAAACTTTTAGTTCATTTATCCTTTCCAAACATCAACACAATCTGGATTAGTGACTTGTTGATTCTCAAGAGTTCGAAGCTTCATCTTCCATTCCAAAGTGAACTTAGGTTCATCAAATACAACATGTATAGTTTCTTCATGCTTGATGTCCTTTTATTCAAGACTCAAATGACTTGCTTGATGAAGAGTATCCTAAGAAAATTCCTTCATCCGATTTTGGTTGGAATGTCTTCAATTGCTCCTTGTGATTTAAAATAAAACATTTGCTTCCAAATGGATGGAAATAAGATATATTAGGTTTCCTTCCATTTCAAATCTCATAAGGTGTCTTCAGCAGACTTCTTGTTCACTTTGAGGTCCTGTTTTGTGTGTAGCATGTTGTATTGACTGCTTCAGGCCAATATCTTTCAGGTAATAATGCTTCAAAAATCATAGTTCTTCCTGCTTCTTTTAAAGTTCTGTTTCTTCTCTCAGCAACCCCATTTTTTGAGGTGTTCCAAAGAAGACTAGTTGATGTAGCACACCATTCTGCTCACAATATTCTCTTATAACTTTATTGAGAAATTCAGTACCCTTGTCTGATCTGATCTTCACTACTGTCAAAATTTTCTCATTTAGCAATCTCTTCAAAAGTTCAGGCATCTTTTGAAGTGTTTCACTTTTCTTGTTCATGAATACTACCAAAGTGATCTTGAATAATCATCCACAACCACTAAAGTGTACTTCTTTCTTGTTACACTTATTGGTGTTACTGGTCCAAAAAGATCCATGTGCATCAGCTCCAAAACCCTTTTTGTTGATTGTTTTGTCTTTGACTTGAAGCTTGATTTTGTTTGTTTACCTTGGTCGGCGGGCATCACATATAGCATCCTTTTTGAATGTGATCTCAGGTAAACCAATCACCAGTTTCTTCTTCACCAACTGATTAATATCATCAAAATTCAGATGATTCAACTTCTTATGCCATAACCAATTAAGTTCTGACTTGGTATGCACAATCAGGCAGGTTTCTGGAATAGCAGTAGACCAATCCACAACATACATGTTTTGTTGTCTTCTTCCAGCCAACACAACTTGATCACCTCTTTCACTAATGACAATACATGTTTTTTTGTCAAAAGTGACCTTGTAACCCATGTCACAAAACTATCCAGTGCTCAGTAGGTTGTAGTCCAGTCCTTCCACAAATGCAACATTCCTGATTGTTAATCCATTTCTCACAAGTGTGCCATATCCTCTTGTATATCCTGGTGTATTCTTGTTGCCAAAATTCACTCTTGGACCATCCTTTGCCACAAAATTTGACAAACAGTGCTTATTCTTTGTCATATGTCTGGAACATCCACTGTCAAAGTACCAGACACCCTACAAAACAAAGTTAATGTATTTTAGGTACCCAAAACTGTTTGGGGCCATGATGGTCAGTGGTAAGCATGACCCTTGGCAAATTTCCATAAGGTCTTCTTTGAAAAGTATCATACTTTTGTTCATACATGTATTCTACACATCCATAGGGTCTATCATTTGGTTGTGTAGGACTTACATATGCTTTCTGGCCTTTTGGTATGTAATACTGTTTGGAGTGATTTCTTTTGTTAGAAGCACCAGCATAACCATAGGTTTGCTGTCTGTTAGGAACAGCCTTGTAGTATGGAGTCTGATGAGGTCTTATATAAGTCCTCTGCTGAGCCCTCTGCTGAGGTTTTACCCTAGCAGCATGGTTATATCTGTTGTTTCTAGCAACAGGAGTAGGAACATTCCAATCATCATCAGTAGGGAACAGTCTACCTTTCCCCCTGAGATTAGTATCCCTTGAATGATTGACATTTTTAGGTTTAGGATTCTTATCTTTGGAATATTTCTATTTTTTACCTTTTTGTGTTCTAGCAGACTTGGTCGCAGGTCTGCTTTCAGCAGGTCTAGAAGGTACATCAGTCCTACCTTTAGATTTATTCTTTTTGTTAGGTGCTGTTGACCTTTTTGACTTCTGATTTTGCTTTCTTGAAGCCTTCTTAGTAGGCTTTACTGCCTCAGCAACCCTTTTGGGAGTTGGATCTTGTGCAGGCACAAACTTAGGACCAATTCTGGTACTAGGTTTAGTAACCTAACTGGATCCACTCTTGTTGGATTATTGAGTTCCAAATCTCAGGCCTATTCTATCACCATAAGGCTTTCCAGATTTGAATGCAGTGGAGGAACAAGATTGTTCAGCAGATTCAACAGCTACTGAATGTTCAGCTGGCTTATGCCGATTCTGTCCAATCTCTTTTTCCTTACCCTTGAGATTTCTTAATTCAGCTTTTAACCTTTCAACTTCTGATTGAAGAGCTTCTTTTTCAGCCTTCACAATCTCATAACCAGATTGTATTATCCTCAGTTGATTAAGGATGGCATCCAAAGTTTCTTCATTGTCAAAATTTTTGGGATTTGAACCATAAGTTGATTCACAATCACTTCCAACATGAGTGTTTATAGATAAAAAATTGTATACCTCCTCTGTTTCATCCATATTTGCCATTAAAGCATAATCATCCATATCAACAACAAGTGCAGTATCATCAGATTCATTTCCATTTTCTGATTCTACTTCATATCATGATTCATCTTCAGCAACCATAGCTTTCTTGCCAGATCTTCTTTGTTGACTTTTGCTCTTCAGTAGGTCTGGACAATCAGGTTTGAAATGTCCAGGCTTCTTGGAATTGAAGCAAAGATAATCAGGTTCCTTCTTCTGTTTTAGTTCAGGACAATCAGGCTTGAAGTGTCCTGGTTTCTTGCATTGATAGCACAAGTAGTCATAGTCTTTCTTGGATTCTTCCTTCTTCTTTTCACTAAATTTCTTTGTGAAATTCCTTGGAGAACCCCTTCCAATTTTCATCATTCTGATTTTCTTGCTCAGTAGGGCAATTTGCTCTTGCATCTCATCTAGTAGGTCATCTTGAGCTCCTGATGTTTCTTCTTGATGTGTAGCAGCCAATGTAGTAGTCTTTGGTTCTTCCTTTTTAGTCTCAGGTTCAAGTTTCTTGCTGAATTCATAGGCCTTGAGATCTGAAAACAGTTTGAAGGTGTCTTCTTCATGTAGACTTCTCATTTCTTCTATGGCAGTCACCTTCATCTCCCAAACTTCTTTTGCAGGTAATGCTTCCAAGATTTTTGAATTGATTTCTTCTTGTGAGTACTTTACCCTCAGTAGGGTGAGTTCATCCATGATTGCATTGAATCTTGACTCCATTTGTTTAATAGTTTCATTTTGAACTCCTGGAACTTCTTCATTGCCACACTGATCTTGTTCTTCTTGATTGCATCAGTACCTTCACAGATTAATTGCAACTTATCCCAATGTTCTTTTGCAGTCTTGCAATCTTTCACTTTCATGTACATATTTCTATCCAAAGTTCTGTATATGATATCAATAGCAATATTGTTGAGATTTGCTCTTTTTCTATCTTCAGCATTCCATTCTCTTTTTGGTTTTGGAATGTACTGAGTTTCATTATCCACAATTATAGCTTTTGTGATTTCTTATGGTCCATCAGTCAGCACATCCATCTTCTCATCATGTGTTGTAGCTAGATAAGCCTACATACGACGTTTATATTCATCAAAACGATCTAAAGAACACATCAACATTGTTCTAGCATACTGGTTGTTATCCATGATGCAAATCTTTGAAAATCAGAAAATTGAAAAAGTTTTCAAAGTATTTTCACAAGCACAACAAGTAGGATTACTTCAGAATAGAAGCACTGCTCCGATACCAATTGTTGGTCCCTTGAAAAGGCTTTGGTTAAGTTTAGAGGGGGGGTGAATAAACTTAACACTTAAAACTTTTGAAGTTAACAAACTCAAGAATTACTCTGAGCTTTCTTGATTACTCAAGAGCCTCATCGACACTCAAAGATAGTCTGGCGACTACCGACTTTACTTGAATTTTCTCGCAAATGAATATATTTAAATTAATCCTAATTACTTGTTGTTAAAATACGATACCAAGTATTAGATACTCAGTAGTGTTTGTGTGTGATTCAGTTGCTAGTTCAGTAGGTTGATGTGCCAAATATACTATGCAGAAAGTAAGTAGGCAATTTTTATAGTGGTTCCAGGTGGTGTAATCCTGTCACCCTCTCTTCTCTTGTGATGTATGAGGCAATTCACTAGAGATCCTTGAGGTAGCGATTACAAAAATCCCTAAGTTGTTTGTCCTTCACCAATAGCTATGGCTTCACAAACTGAACACTTGTAACAGGTAGGATTGCTGCTCCAAAGTCTTCCACTGGTCCTTGAAGGGTAGAATTGCCTCTTCACCAGCTCCACCACAAACAACAGTCCTTGACACCCAAAGATGCTTCACTGTCTTCAGTAGATTTCTTATAAAAGAAAGTTTGAATCAAATAAGTGATTCAACCTTCAGCAGCTTGAATAGGATGATATGATCGGCAGCTTGGATTCTTCAAGTGTGTAAACTTGATGTAGCTTGATAACAGATTACACTTGAAGAAGTTTTCTAGATCAGTAGCTTTAAGCTCAGTAGGGTCAACAGGGTGATTTCTTGATAAGAATCTGAAGCTCAAGATTATATGTTGTTTTTCTCTCAAAAATCATCATCTGTATCTAAATTAGGAGTCCTCCATTTATAGGTGAGAATCCTTGTGACTTATGTTTGAAATTCAAACATAGCCGTTTCAGATTTGTCCCATCTTGACTTGCTTTCTGTCCCTGTACTTTTTGACTGTTTTCATACTGTTCACCCTTTGACTTGTATCCATTGGATAAACCTCGGTTTCTTTCCAACGTCCCTTTAATCTTAGCCATTGATTTGTTGATAAAATCAAGAGTTGTTATCTGTCCTTTTCTTTGTAATCTTCCAATGTAACATTTGATTAAATCGAAATATATGTTCAGCAGGTTCCTGTGTATATAAGTCTGCTGAAATACATATCAGTCAGCTGATCCAAAGTTGTTGTGTTTATTAAAACACTGCAGCTGACTTCTCTTATATCTAACTTTTTATTATGAAGTTAGATTACACCATTTTAATTATAACTAAGTTCCAATCACCACTTAACTTACGGAACTTAGACCTTGTACACAAGGTATATGAAATCTGTTTTGGTCATCACAGACTTCCCTAAATTCTGATTTCATATCCTTGACTTTAAATACTAAGTTTGATCCCTTAGCCTTCAATAACTGAGTTTGAACCTCACTTTCCTTGATCTTGACATGTTCCTAAACTAGTCTCATCGACTCGTGTACCTGGCCGATCTAGAGCAGTCTCATTGATGAAAGTCAGTGACCTTTTCTGATCTTGTTTGATCAAACCTATACAAAGATCAAACTCTAGTAATCCTATACATTTGATCTAGAGATCTTTTTGCCTTTGCTCTATAACAGCTAGTCTGGCCCTCAACACTAAAACTTAAAAAAAGTCCAACAAAGGGAACTGTTTGTCTAATTCCCGAGGGAAGGAATAGATTCCATTTCTGTGATAGGACAGACTACTCACTCATCCCAGAATAGAGCCAACAAGAAGTGTTGGACCACATACTGCGAAGTGATCCTTACTAACACATCAAACTCTACCCTAGTCTAAGCAGTTGTCTATGATCACCTTAGGATTGAGATTAATCCATATATGATCATCTTGTGATTCGATAAGACTTCTCGACCACTGAATTATATCGAGAACTCAAATCAAATCGGTCCAGCCCTATATGATTATCATCATATATAAATGCCTCATAGGTTCCCTATTACCGATAGTCCGGATAAGACTGTCACACATAACGTGTTCTGGGCGCATTATTAGCAAATTAATCTTGAGACCCGTACTCAGATTAATAAACGCTACGGATTAAGTTAATTTTAAGTACATCTCACTAACTCAATCCTCTTGTGTATAGCCATACACTGAGTTATGTGATTACATAAACGAGGTACTTAGGGTTTTCAGTAATGTCTTAATTATAAGCATTCATGCATATAATAAGATGAATTATTAATTCTATCATAATACCAATTAGATAATTGTCTTTCGGGCACTACACCTAACAATCTCCCACTTGCACGAAAGGCAAGTGGATTAATTGTATTAGAGCACACCCTTTATATCTATATCTACAACATTCTCCCACTTGCTCAAAACAAATGAGACATATCCCCAAGATTCATACCCTCCAAGCGCATCTTAGTAATTCATCCTTCCAAGCACGACCGGAGTGCGCCGCCGCAGGGTAGGTTAGTGACCCGGCACGTACTTAGAATCCGAATACCATGTGACTTGGTACACTGATCAGGTAGGTTGGCGGCTTGAGTCAATCTTTGGGATTGAAACGGCGCATTTCTATCTAATCCGGTGGTACGATTTCAATATGCTTATGACCTCTAGTGATTGCAAAATCCTTATGAGCTACCTCTCCAATGTTTTCACAATGAAGTAGTATCGGCTTACTGGATAATACTTTATCACATGAGTAAACACTGAGACCGAGATTTATTTAACAATCATCCTCAATCTGACCTAAAGTCAGAATCAGTGTTATCACTTATATTCTAGTTTGCACCTGAATATACTAGCATATTATTCCTCATTCTCCCGAAGAGACTTGAGGATTCACTAAACATCTCATTTAGTATTCATTCACAGGTTTAAACAAGCATTCCTGAGAGGTAGGGTAGACTATATCGTTGAATGTTGCATAAATGCAAGAATATCTTAACCAGATGAATAGATGGGATTTCCAATGATCGATTCTCGAGAATTTGAGTGAATCAAATCCTTAAGAATGAATCCCGATGGCATGTCGGACTCGACTTGGATATAACACACCGTATTTGTTTCCAATTGCTTTTGATGTTACCATTCACAAACACTAATCTACATACTACTTTACAAATATTGATGCCCAGTTTATGAAAGACTTATCAACATTATGGTCAATTACACATATTAAAATATATGACTTTGAAATGACCTAGAGGTTTTCTTTAATCCCCAAAGGATATAAGCTATGGCATGCATCCTGCCAAAGGTTCTTTCTGAATAAATTAAGATACCGTTAGTCTTGCAAAAAGATCTTAGGGAATCACCCCTATTTTCTGCTTTGTAACGAATCCGTTATTTGTTCTTAGCTAAAACCCTTACATTCGAATGAATTGATTCCGTTGTCGGCAAGGAAGTCTTAGGGAATCACCCATATTTCCCGCTTTCTGACGAAATCAAGCAAGACTGAGTGGTAAGAGAGATCACGGTCTGGTTAACTATTTACTTTTTAGGGAATCACCCCTAAATTACTTAGCTTTGCGTTGATAGTTAAACTTTCCTATTCATTCGACTCTTCTCCGTGTATTTCCAATTACTCCCACTGGGCCTGAGATACTCAGGTGGTTCTATAAGAGTTTCAACAGAACTGGAGTATCAAACTCCATTCACATGGTTATGGCTTTTAAACCAACCTCTATGATCAGGATCCTACACAGCCCATGATGGACTATAGATCATCAATCTACCCTATAGACCGTAAGGTCCTGCAATGGGTAATGGACAAACCATACTCCCACTGCGTTCGGGGTGGATTGATATACTGATTTAGTTTAGTAGTTTCTATTAGTGTTATCACCAACTGTCAGTGTTGGATGTGGACTGAACAAATCAGTTAGTAACATATTGAGTACAAATACTTTAAGATCTAAAGTTGTTATTTTATAGACTCTATCAGACCGAGTTTGTGAAAGATAACCGTCATTATCTGATTTTACGAGTTTTATAACCAACCTTTACTCAATGCATTAAGATATTTCACGACTTTGACGTTATGCGCAAAATTTCGATCCTACCTTCAAGCACTAAATACTAAATGTCTATATTTACGGAAGTGGGGTGAACCGAATTCACTCCTTATCCACAAATACGTAGGCATCTTTTAGGTAGACTTGGAACACATATCAATTAATTAGCCCAGCCAATGGACTAAATAATATCCATGCATATCAATTAATTAGCCCAGCCAATTAATTATCACTGAGGCCCAAATAACAAGATTATTAGTCCGAATTACGTAAGCCACATCGGGGACCATGGACCTATAACCGATGAGCTCAATAATTAATTATTCATCGAACCGAATAAGTACATTAATTATTAATTCCGGGATTACATACCATAAACCCGGCCCGAACTCTCTTGATTATATATGTATACTTATACTCAACCCATAGAGTGAATAAGCGTCCATTGATATAATCATTACATACGGATTAACCCTCCATAGACTGTCCATTCTGAGTGGGAAGTCTCCGTGAACCCGATTCAGAATATTTTATCCTTATTTACCATCAACCCCTTGATGATCAATTAGTTCACATATCTGACTAGTGATCAATTAGTCAAATGTGAACTCCCGGGATCGATCACTTTCTTAAGGCTAACAAACAAGGGGACTGTCTCTCTACTTCCTGCAGGAAGGAATGGATTCCATGCCTGTGAAAATCAGAACTACTCACTCATCTGGAGATAGTGCCAATGAGAAGTGGCTTGGAACACATATCTAAGTGCACCGTAACTAACACATCAAACACTACCCCGGGACAAGCAGCACCCTGTGATCACCTCAGGATTAAGGTTGATCCATATATGATCATCTAATGATTTAATAAGATTCCTCGATTACGGAATTATATCAAGAAATTCAGATTAAATCGGTCCAGTCCTATATGAATGCCATCATATATAAATGCCCCACGTAGGTACCCTCTACCGACAGTCCGGATAAGACTACCACACCCTAAGGTGTTCTGGGCGCATTATTGGTGTTTTAATCAAGAGACCCTAAACTTTGATTAAGTTCACCACGGACTAACAGTTTAAGTATACCACCACTAACTCAATCCTCACGTGTAATCCATACACCGAGTTAAGCGGTTACATACTGATATACTTAGGGTTTGCAGCAGTGTATCCTTTACAAGCACAAAGCAAGTAACTAAGGTGAGATAAATTATGTCATCCATTATTAAAAACAATTACACAAATTGTCTTTCGGGCACTACACCTAACATCAAACTCTTTAGAATGTTGTCCAAATCTCTATTGCAGAGAATTGTGGCATTGTCATATTCTGACTTCAGATAACACACCAATGTTGATTCCAACTGGTGCAGTGTTATCCTTCACAAACACTAATATATGTATATATTCACTACTGTACTAAAAATTGATATCCAGTCTACAAAAGACTTATCAATATTCTGGTCAAATCCATATATTGTAGAAATATATGACTTCCAGTGACCGAGAGGTTTGCTTTTTATCCACAAATGACATAAGCCTTGACAGTCATCATGTCATAAGTTCATAAGGCAATACCCTTTTGTTCCGAATGAATCCAGACTCCGTTTGTTTGGCAAGAAAGTCTCAGGGAATCACCCCTGTTTTCTGATTTTGAACGAAATCATGCAATACTAAGTGGTAAGATAGTCCAAGGTCTGATTAACTCTCTACTTCTTAGGGAATTACCCTTAGACCACTCAAGATTTGCTCTGAAAGATAACTTTCCTATTCATTCAACTATTTTCCGTGTAGATCCAATTACTCCCACTGGGCCTGAGACGCTCAGGTGGTTCTACAAGAGCATGAACAGTACTGGAGTACCGAACTCCATTCACAGGGTTATGGCTATTAACACAACCTCTATTATCAGAATCCTATACTGCTCACAAAAGAGCCATAGGTCATCAATCGATCCTCAGACTACAAAGTCCGCTGAACCCGTAATGGGTAATGAATAAACCATACTCCCAATACTTACTGGGTCGATCGAAATTCTGATCTAGTTTAGTAGTATTTAGTGTTATCACCAACAACCGATGTTGGGTGTGGTCTGATTTTAATCAGTGAGTACCTACCTTGAGTAAACATACTTCAAGGTTCAAGGCTTTGCTGTTTATGGACTCTATCAGAAAGGATGAAACAGTATAACTGTCCCTTCCCGATTTCAAGAATCCTATATCTAACCTTTATACTCAATAGGTTAAAAGATATATCACAAATGGTCATTGACCGATCGTATGCGTGAAATTCCCAGTCTTACCTTCAAGCACCGTGTGCTAAATGCTTATATTTTCGGAAGTGGGGTGAACCGAATCCACACCTTATCCGTAAATTCCAAAGCATATTCTAGGTAGACTTCTCGGTCTTACATATCAATGTAAACCGTTATTTTGCTTCCAATATATTTATTGAGTTAAGCAGTGTATTGTAGCACATCTAAAACTATGTAAGGCAATTTAACGGTTCTCACTTAGTGAGAACATGTCACAATAAGGCAGGCTGAGCATCAGTCTCGAGGACTATGAATGGCCTATTCCGAGTATAGAATACTCTATCTCTGTTGAAAACAGAGAAACCTCAAAATATTTTGGATAAACTTACCGGAGTGTTTGAATAGTTATCAGACAAGAAGTCACTACTAGGAAGCTCTTACTAGCTTGTATCTTTCATCAGACCCCGAAGGTCGTCATGAACAAGCTATGTTACTTCTTTATAACCATTATCCTTTCCTGATTGAAAGGAAACTTAGTCATTGAACCTTTAAGACAATATAACCAGACTGGGAGAAAGGAATCACCCTGAGCCAGTCTTCAGGTCTTGTCTTTTAGGGACTATGCACTAACTATGGAATATGAAGAAGCGTTTATCTAAATATAGAAACCAATTGATTTTAATAGTTCTTAAGATGTGTTTTATATACATATTTCAACAGTTCTAAGTGGTTTTTGACTTTATCAAACAAAAGTCCGAGTCTTGGATTCGTACTACAAATGGTATATTCACTTTCTATACGACAAACAAATTATCGAATAGAAGGTAAATCCATTTTTTCCAACGAATCTTAAACCGAAAATAAATTTTCCGCGATATCCAAGGATTGAATCCGAGATTCATTTCCTTATATCACTCCCACTATTCTAGCTAAAATTAACTGCCCGTTGTTTACTCTTTTAATCGTTAAATGCACTGCTACCTTGTTCTTCCAAAGAACTTCGCTCGAGAAAATCGCCAAGGATTCATAGGTTGGTGATCCAAAATCACCGCCTTTATCCTATGATTTTCGATTAATTAATTTTCGGTTCGACCTTAAAGTTTTCTCGATTTAGATGACTATCAACATTAGACATATTCTCCCATTCTTGACTTTCCGTGAATGGAAACAGTCTTGAACCAGTGGTTCGTTTGAGTAGACACTACTCTTGAACCATGGGATGTCTTATTTCGAGTGTTACTCGTCGGGACTTCTCGGATTTTTTAATATACCAGAAAAAACAACAAATCTTAACATTAAAGCTCCCACTAGTTTATCGGTTCCAAATACCGTTTAACGAGCAATGCTTTATTTATTTTTTTTATTTTTTTATTTTTTTATTTTATGATTTTCCGATTTTGTCGATTAGAAAATCTTTCGTACATAGTTCCAATGTTTCCAGAAAAACAACAAATCATAGAACTCCCACTAGTTCATCGATTCCAAATATCGTCCAACTAGCGACATTTCATGACTTTCCGGTTTTTCAATTAGAATGGTTACGTGTGTAGTCAGTTACACTTTTCTAATGTTCTAGAAAAACAACAAATCATAAAGCTCCCACTAGTTCATCGATTCCAAATATCGTCCAACTAGTAACACTCCATGATTTTCTGATTTTTCAATTAGAAAATTACTCGTGTAATCACTACACACTCAAAATTCACTAGAAGAATTTCAATGTCCGAAATCACCTTTGATCAAACTAAGTTTGTCTTCCGTTTGACACGAATGACACTAGTGACATACCTATATGTCACTCTGGTTTTTAAAAGGCTTAAGAGAAAATGTCTCTTTCGAAAAATAATTGCATTATCGATTAACTAGTTCAACGTCCTAGTTACTTTCCACTTTTTAACGAAGTCAATACTAGTCAATTATTAATTTTTAAGCAATTTAGTAAGGGATATAATGCTGTAAATAAAATGACATATATTAATTCAAGTTTAAAACTACAATACAAGTTTTATTTTAGGAATTGTAAACTATAAGTGTGTCTACTCTACCATTCCAAGGTTTTAACCTCCCATCTTAGTGCCGCTGTAGGGTAGGTCAAAGAGATGACGGTTAAATTGAGACAATCTCATCAACGAATAACTTGTGAGAATCAAACATCCCACGAGAATCGAACATCCCTTTATTCATTTACTACCTTCCTTTTTTAGCCTAGATATTATCAAGAATACCCTTGATGAGTGTGACCTACCATATCGGATCTCTTAAGTACGCCCCGAGTGTGCTGTCGTAGGATAGGTCAGTGACCCGACGAGTACCCGGAAATCCTATCCTTTCGGAGACCAAGCCATGAATGTTGATAGGGGTGAACACCATCCGTTGGGGGACAAAATCAAAGCGCCGTGAGGCGTCACCCTTCTCTCACTTACTTGTATCTATAGTAGAGGCCGTGGGGTTGGCTGTCGCCTCCCCCGCTCCCACTCAATATTTTGGAAGTGGTGATGGGTTAACTAACCACATCTTTTTGATGTTAACATAAAAGCACATCAAATCAAGGATTCCGAATGATGTCGGTAACGTAGGCAAGCCTACCCGTCCTATTCGTTGGAACATATGTGATAGTCGGACGAAATCGGGTCAAGACATGACTATATTGAGAAGAAGGAATCACTCCTCCGCCTCCAAAGTAGCTTAGTCTTGCCGGACCCCGTGCATACATCACACTAGGAGGGTTAAGTCGGTCGAGCGAAGCTCGATTGACCACCCAACCTATAAAGCGAACCGTTTTATCCAAGATTTATTGTTCTTTTACCATCATTCAATCTCGTAGACACTACGAATCGAAAACGTGATCTCGTTTGGGCTTTTAAGGCGGTTCACGAGAACACACACCGAAAATGCTTAACGATTTCATAACCCGTCCTCGGATCTTTAATTAGTTACTAAATTAATTAATTACCACGTATTAATGAAATTTCAACTAATTACGCGAGTTTGTATACATGCCTATTTTAATTACCAAAATTAAAATTCTACATGTATGCATGGAGTGGATTTATGATATGATGCATGTCATGGCAATTCCGATTTTATATTTATTTTATGATCAAACACATAAAAAATAAATTGCGGAAAATTTAAACACCGAGATGGATCGTTGGTACCCCCGTATTTAATCTATCCTAGGAAAAAATAAATTACAATCTTGTTGTCTTAATGTCTTCGAGCTTCGAACCTTGAACCACGAACCGCGAACCAGAAAGGAGAAGGGCCTTTATTTTATAAAAGAAAATATATATATTTTTCGAATTATTATTTTTTATTTATAAAAATCCTGTTGTTTTATTATTCCAGAATTCTTTTTTATTAAACAGCCTCCGATTATTTAAAAAAAAATTAGGGTTTGATTAAAAAAAACAAACCCTAGCCGTGTGAAAGAAAAAAAAAATTACAACAAAATTTTCAGCCCCGACTCCTATTCATACCTCGAGTTCCGTCTTCATCTCGTGTTCATCATCGTTCTTCGTCGTTCTTCCGGAATTACAAAAAAAAAAAGCCGAAAAAATAAAGAAATAAAAACAACAACTTTTACATCAATCCTATGCTCAAACGATCTAAATCGAGAGAGCTTACAATAGATCTAACGAGTAAACAGTACCAACCCCAATCCATCTCTTCAAACCACAACAATCGCAACAAAAAAAATATTAAACATGCATCGGCCCTTATAATAAAAATTGGGACAAAAAATCTACATGTTTACCACTCCTAGATCTAATATTTTATACGTATAAATATAGATCACCAGGCGACTGATACCACTGTTAGTAATATCATCCGCAACGGAAGCGATTTAAGGATCTAGATCTATAATTTACACGTAATAAAATAACTAGATCTACTCTACAAGGGGGTTGTAGAACATACCTCTTGGATCTCAAAATCCAAGTTGAAGAACCGCAATAGGAAGAACAATAGATGGTGTGAAGAGCACCACGATCTTCCGTACGTGTGATCCGAGCAACTCCCGGTGGAAGGAAATCCTCGTCTCGAATCCTCCCGATATGCTACCCGGAAAACCTCCAAGATTTTCCTCCCTTTTCCCCTTGGCCGAAATTTTCCTTCTCCTCTCTAAGAGGTAGAAGTCGAAATTAACTAGTGTGTTTTAGGCTTGGGAGAACTCAAGGATTTTATTTTGCAAATTAAGAGTAATCATTGTCCTTCAAGGATTTTATTTTGCAAATAAATAAATCCAATAAATAAAAGATAATCCCATAATATTCTAGAACAAATCTAGAATAATATTTATCTTTATTTCTTACCATAAATATTTATCCAATAAATATTTTGTGCACATGTCTTATTAATTCACAAGAAAACTAATTTCTTGTTTCCTAAAACATGCTTGGGGCCGAAAATTCTCTTATTGACCTAGTCAATATGAATTTTCGGCCATAACACTAATTTTGGTCAAGATTATGAAAAATGTCTCTTTCACATATTTAATTATTTAGCCCAACTAATTTAATAGTCCACTAAACAATTAATTCACATATCGTTTTAATTAAATTCCAATAAGAATTAAATTAATATTATTAGGATTCGACGTCCGAGAATAGCTATGCTATATTGGAGGCACGTCGGGGACCATGGACTAATAATCAATCGACTCCGATAAATCAAATAAATAATTATCTTACGAACGTAATAATTATATTCGATAAATCAATCACGAAATATGCCACCATAATCCCGTGATCGCACTCCTCCGATTATGAGATTATATTTATCTCCTCACGAGAATGATAATAAGCGTCCATTGATATAATCATTACATATGGATTAATCCTCCATAGATCGCTCATTCTAAATCGGAAGTTACCGTTAACCCTTTTAGAACCTCTTATCCTTATTTACCATTAACCCCTAGTGATCAATTAATTCATACAACTCACTTTGGTAGCTAATCGGTGTAATATGAATTCCATGGATCGATCGGTTTCTAGGATTAACAAATAAGGAACTGCTCATCTACTTCCGTAAATAGAAGGAATGGATTCCGTATCTGTGATAACACAGACTACTCACTCAATCCAGTATATCGTGAACTCTAATCAAATCGGTCCAGCCATATATGATATATCTATCACATATAAATGCCCCACTAGGTTCTCTTAACCGAAAGTCCGGATAAGGCAATCACACCTATTGTGTTCTGGGCGCATTAATAGCACGTTAAAGGAGAGACCCGATACTCTCGATTAACTTCACTACGGGCTAATTGTATTTTAAGTACATCTTCACTAACTCAATCCTCCTGTGTATATCCCATACACTGAGTTAAGTGATTACATAAACGATATACTTTTGGTTTTTCTGTAGTGTAAATACTATTGTCACATTGGTGAATATGAAAATAATAAATATGAATAATAATGTCAATTCATTCATTAAATAAAACAATTACAAAATTGTCTTTCGGGCATCACACCTAACATCTACCACCTCTTTCACCTCTATGTGAAGATCTTAAAGCTTTGACCCTTGCTTCCCAGAAATTAAGTCCTAAAAAGGAATTTAGTCCCTCATGGAAACCCTTGTCATGGTAAGGTCTTCTCTTGTTGTAGTAAAGCTTCTTATATTCCTTAAAAAGATCATCAGTACGTGGAAGTCTGCCATGTGCAGGTTCTTTGTATGCATTGGTGTCAGCTTCCCATTTCTTTTGTGCATAAATCCTAGCAGCCTCTTTTGCTACTGCTATTTGGCTCTCTTCCCCCTTATTGACATCATCAACAAAACGGGACAAGCGAGGCCATGAACACTCTCTGTGTGATCACTAGATTATTCAGTTGACCTTCCACAATTTCTGTTCTAGTGTCAACTGCTGTGATTCTTCCTTCCATTGTTTGCTCTAATAGATTGATCCTCTCAGTAAGCTTAGGATCCAATCCAACATGGTGAAGTGTTCCAGCAGGCTCAGCCACAGCAGGCTTAGGTGCCTCAGCAAGTTTATCAAGTTTCTGGTGAATGGATTCAAATTGGTCTTTCAGAAACTTCTCCTTCAATGTATTACCTTGTATAATTCCCTTTACATCCAGAGCATGGCCAGCAAGAGCATTTTGAGTGGAGGTAATACTGAAAGCAACAGTCTTAGTGGTTCTCCCTCTATTTTCCACTAGATTCATCAAATCTTCAAATCTCTGCTCTAGCCTGTCAAGTTGAGTTCTTAACCTTGTAATGTCACTTCTGACAGCCCTCAACTCTTCCAACACTTGTGCTGGTACCCCACCAGCCATTCCTCCAGCCATATATCCAGCAGCTTCATCAGCAGGTTCTTCTACATTGTATTGTGCCCTCTGTCTGCTGATAACCATGGCCTAGCTCATATCCTTTCAAGCAGGGTTAGGTCCATGAAACTCTTCCAGAACTGGATCTAGGGCAGGCTCCTAAAAAATTGGTACAAATGCCTGTTGAGGTTCAGCATCTATTGGTTCTTCCTCAGGCATTTGAAACTCCTCATCACTGTAGTCATAGTCCAGCAGCTGTTCATCCTCATCAATAACAACAGTCTGCTGACTGTCTTTGCCTTCAGTGGCATTTACTCCAGCAAGCTCCACTACAGCAGCATGTTCTCCAACAACAGCAGGGGTTTCCTCCAAACCCATTGAGAGTTCCAACCTTTGTCCAGGTGCTGTTTGGTCCTCAGCAACCTGTACCACCTATTCCGACCTTTGTTCAGGTGATGTTTGAACCTCAGCAGCCTGAACCTCCTCAAAATGTAATGGTGAATCTTCCACACACATTACCATATCTAATCTCTATCCAATCACTGTCTGTGCCTCAGTGAGTAGGACCCTCTCTTCCACAAAAATGAAAGGAAATATAGCCAAGTTTTCCTCCAAACATCCTCCAGCATCAGCAACCATCTGTAAGGTTTCAGCAGATTTTGATAGGGTGTCCTGAGTGTCAATCCACTCCTGATATTGAATTGAATCTTCAGAACTGACATCAGGTTCACTATGTTCAATAACATTCTCATCATCCAAATCTTCTGTCTGCTGATCCTCAAGATTTATATCAGCCTCTACAACCTTGAAGGCATCAGATGTGCCAACCATCCTGTTATCTCCAAGGTTTATGCCATCATTGATTAAGGCCTCCAAATCATCTATGGTGAGATCTTCCAGATCCTCTTCCATTTGACTAGTCTGCTGGCCCTCAGCAGACTTGCTAGCATCAGTGGACTGTTCCATTATAGGCTCATTTAACATACCAGTTCCACTGGCTTCTCTTTGACGTGGGGGTCGACCATCATCAGAGTCAGATGATGATGAGTCATCACTATCTGATCCATCTCTAGGATCACTGAATTTGATACCTTCCTCCTTTTTTTGTTCATCAATGAGTTCCATCAGTCTCATTTCCAGCAAGGAAGTATCAACCAAATCCAGCAATTTCTCCACTCCCAATCTTTCAAAAGCCCACTCCTCGAAGTCTGTCATAGGCTCAGCTGCTGATTTTTGTTTCTTGTAATAACCAAATTTCCATTGAAAGTAGTTGGCAACCAGCAGGAGTTTAGGATCAACATACCCTTCCTTCTTTTTCTTTTCTCTCATTTCAAAGGGCATAGTTGGCTTTCTGGGAGCTATTTGTCCACATTGCTGACCACCAAAGGTCTCAACAAGTAGATTCAGTGTTTCCTCAACAGATGCTTCTAGGTCAGTAGGTTCTTCTTGTTGTACATTTGTACCTACCACGTCCATCTGTTCCATACTTTGTTCCCCCTGACTTACATGCTCATCATCAGGGTTAGCAGCAGATTGTTCTTCCCCCTGAACTATTGCAGAACTTGCAGGGTCTTGAACTATTATATCAATATCCACAGCAGGTGCAGACTCAGTAGTCTGCTGTGGTTCTTTAGTAAGCCTAGTAGGTTTCTCAACAACAACCTCTCCAGTCTCAGTAGGCATAACAATCTTTAAGGGTTCAGCCTCAATAGCCTCTTGTTCTTCTTCTTCCATTTGTTCTTCAAGAATCCTTAATTGTTTGCCTTTTCTATGCTTTTTCTTTGCAACAATCTCCTTCATTCTCTTAGAAGGTTGTTCAGATTCAACTACAGTAGATTTCCTCTTCCTACTGTCTTCCTACTGTTGCTTTCTCAAAATTTCAGTAGCAGACTTCTTCTTTGTAACTCCAGCAGGGTCAGGAACTCCAATTTCATCTGTGCTTTAGTAGACTCAAATTGCCTCTCTTGCCTCTCTGCTTGCCTGCTTCCTTGTTTTCCTAGGTCAGTAACATCTCTCGTGATTTTCCTAGTATCAATGACCTTCTTCCTTTCTCAAAGAACTTTCTTGGGTGCATCAGATTTAACAACTTTCTTAACCTGCTCACCACCAGCATCACCATCTCCATCATGATCACTCCCAGTTGCTTCATTATCAAGATCTTCATCATCATCCAATCCAGGAATAGGAGTAGCAACTTCTGGCTTGTACCTGGATTTGTTGATTTTCTCATATGCAACATCTGGTATTTGAAAGTGATTCAGCAAGGTCTGAATCAGTAGACCTAGGGGCTTGGTTTTGGACTTCCTTACACCATCCCTATCTTCAGCAAACACATTCTTCATGTAATGTATAAAGAATCAAGCCCAATCAAACTTCATAGTTCTGCAAATGATGATCAGTAGGTCTATTATAGGTCCAGAGAGTGTATCTAGACTCCCACTGAATCCCAAAATGGTCTTGGCAATTAACTTGCTAAGTAGATTATACTCAAAAATCCAATATACCTCACATTAATGCTTAAAGATGATGATATGGTTTCAGTTGTCTTTATTTCATCAAAAAACTTTATTCTTTGCAGATTTATTGCTTCTGGATTGATAGGAGCACCATTTCCAGGTCCTAAATGAAAAACTTCTCTCTGTAGATTTGAAGAGATTTCAATCTCTCTGCCATTAACTGTTGTAGTGAAGGCCTCTCTGCCTTCATGTATGGCTATGTTCTCCAGAATTCCAATACATTTACATATGAAATTCGTTCCAATTTCTATTGATGATATTTTCTAACCCAACAATCCTTTTGATTCTTCTTCCGATGTTGATAGCCGATCGAGAGTGTGACAATCGAGAATATATCCTCTTACACTTTGACTAGTTCCAATATGAACATCATCCTTGTTCACCATTGTAAATGAGAAAGATGAAGAAGAAGGCTTTCAAATCTATGTTCACACGATGTAATTTCAGAGAATATAAATCTGAAGGTTTGTAAGTATCCTCTATGTATATGTCTGTATAAAGAACATGGAGTAGTGGGTAGAAACTGTCAGAGCACGTACTGTAGCATTAACCATGATTAAATTTGAGTTAATGAGATCTTGACACGTGGCCCATAACTTATCCATAAAGAGTTGTAACCGTCAGATCGTGTAACTGTGGTTATAAAGATAGAATAAATATCCCGCTATTTTGCTTTTTGACTTTATTAGAGTTTGACTATAACGTACATCTCAGCAGACTATGCCATCAGTAGACTTGGTTCAGCAGCCTGCTGACAATGTTACTCTGCTGATCTTCAATTCTTCTAGTTTTGTCCAACTGATAATACAAGATGAAGTTTAATACCAATGACTGATCTGTCAAGTGAGCTCACCCAACAGGACAAAGACCAATCCCCTTGGAAACTTCATTTTCTTAATTGTCCAATCATAAATAAGTACATGGAATTGTTTATACCAATGACCAATCTGCTAAGTGAGCTCACCCAACATAGCAAAGACTAATCCCCTTGGTGAATTCCAGTACATTGCTGATCAGATGTATCAGTCAACTTTTATAATTCCAAGTTCAGTCCTTAACTTAGCAAATCTTTCACTATCCAATGGTTTTGTGAAAATATCAGCAAGTTGATCTTCAGTAGGGATGTAAAGAACCACCACATCTTTCTTTTCAACATGATCTCTTATAAAATGATGTCTCACATCAATATGCTTGGTTCTTGAGTGCAAAACATGATTTTCTGTGATTGCAATTGCACTTGTGTTGTCACACATTATAGGAATTTCTCTTTCTTCAATTCCATAGTCCCTTAATTGTTGTCTTAACCATAGTATTTGTGCACAGCAACTTCCAAAGAAGACAATATATTCAAACCGATGGTAGAAGTTGATATAGAATTCTGTTTCTTACTGAACTAGGAAACCAGTATATTTCCCATTAACTGACAGGTTCCTGTGGTGCTTTTTTCTATCAATCTTGCATCCAGCATAGTCAGAATTTGAGTAGGATATAACCTTGAAGCTTCCATCTTTTGAATACCATATTCCTACATCCAAAGTCTCTTTTAGATACTTGAGAATTCTTTTGACTGCAGCTAAATGACTTTCCTTAGGTTTTGATTGAAATCTTGCACAAACACCTACAACAAAGGATATATTAGGTCTGCTGGCAGTAAGGTACAACAGACTGCCTATCATCCTTCTGTATAAAGTCTGATCAACATCTTTGCCTTCTTTGTCTTCATCCAATCTAATGTTTGTACTCATAGGAGTTGATACCCTGCTGCTGTTTTCCATACCAAATTTCTTCAGAAGCTCCTTGGTATACTTGGTTTGATGAATGAAGATTCCATCTTTCATTTATTTAACATGCAATCCCAAAAAGTAGTTCATTTCTCCCATCATACTCATTTGGAATATACTTTTCATCAGATTAGCAAAATTTTCACAAAGTAAATCATTTTCAGAGTGATGACAGTTAAAATATACATGTTTATGTCATCAATTCTAACCTTAAATCGGAGTTAATTATATATATTTCATGTTTAATCACGTGTTTATATTTATTATTTAATGATAAGTGATTATTAATATGATAATTGGTATTTAGCTATTTTATTATAAAAGAACAATTAATTGTGTGATAAATGCTGATTTTGCGTATCATGATAAATCGGGAAGATAATTATCATACAATCGGGAGATCTCAAGATAAAAGAGAAGAAAATCGGAGCATTAAAGAAAAGATAAATCAGATCAATTCAAAAGCATGGAGTGGGGAACAAGTCAGACGAACCGAGTGTGAAAACGCGTACAGAGGGAGGCTCGGTCGACCGAGCCATGCCATTCGGTCGACCGAGCGTGTACGTTCGGTCACCCGAGCCTAATGTGATAAATGCATGTCAATCTTCTGGATTCTCCCTATGTCGGCTTCAACTCCTATATAAGCAGCAGCTACGAAATTGAGAACACACACCACTACAACACAAAACAATTCATACAATTTTAGTTTTTAAGTTTTATTTTCTTTATGTTCGTTCATTGTGGATTCGTCGGATTCTCCGATTAGGGAGCGCATTAAAGAGTGGGAGTCACTCTCGTCTTCGAGGGTATGACTATTCAATTATGCAATCTTTATTCGTAGATCTGTTATATTTTATTATGGAGTAGTTTTTCTTGTATTGATTGCGTGATGTAGATTTATTTACGAACCCATGTGTTTAGGTTAGAAACGTTAAGAAGTAATCATGATTTGTTCCGGCACAAAACTGTGTTCGGTCGACCTAGATGTGTCACTCGGTCGCCCGAGTGCTGTCGTTCGGTCGACCGAGCCTGGTTATGTGTAGGGCAATATTGTGATCGGCTTCGACTACGTCAGATTCTCTGATTTGGAATTAAAACGAGTAATTAAACCTGATCAACTTAGTTATTCGTCATCATAATTTAACATGAAACCTAAAAAGTGATTGTTACTTAGGATATAGATTGAATCGGCATCTAAGAAGTACGCCTTACCCTAGGAATGTTGCTTAGATGAGGTTACGGTTTATACCGGCATCCCTAGTCTCGTAATTGTGTCAGAAGTTATATGAGATGGAGGCATTAAAAAGCGAAGTCACGTAATGGAGGCACGATGATTTAGAGGGCCTAAGTGGAACTAAATCTACCTTAGGGGATGACTCCCGTAGTCATAATAATTAATCTTTAACGTTTGTTTTGTCTCGTTATCATCCTAATTCACATGGGGAAGTTAAAATCTACTAGCGTAATCAATACTATTTGTCTAGATAATATCAAACGTATTATCCGTGTTTTAGTAGTCTTTAGTTTGTCTTTGTGGTCTTTTGTGTCTTGTGGTTGTCACTATTTTATTTTCTGCATTTAGTTGGTCGTAGACCGCCCTTTCAATTTAGTTCTAATAGGATAAAGTTGTGTTTTATTTGTGCCGAGTCTCTCGTGGGATCGACCTCGACTCTATCTCGGTGTACTACAATTGAACCTAGTTCTCTTGCTAGTGGGTTAGTAGGCATCGAGTTATTAATTTAACTTGACCACGTCATCAAGTTTTTGGCGCCGTTGCCGGGGACTCGAGTCATTAAATTAAGATATAGCTTATTTTGTTAGAACTGGATTCGTAAATATTCTGTGAATAAGAGTCTGTATATTAAACAGTGTCATAAAAAAAAAAAAAATAATAATAATAATAATAATAAAAAAAGAGTGTTCGGTCGACCGAACACTATCCCTCGGTCGACCGAGAATTAGTTTTCTTTTATGTTCTGATTCTGTCTTAGCTTTAAAACATTCTGCTTCTGTTTTATTTACGTTTTCTTTTCTCAAACTTATTTCGAGTCTGTTTTATTTAGTTAGTTAAAGGCCTAGCCTTTACTAGTGATTAATTGTTTTATTGTTGTTTATTATTTTATAGTACGCTACTCGGAAATCGAAGGAACCGCTTGAACCTTATGAACCTGAGATAGAAAAATTTGCGAGAAGGAATAGGAAGTTAGCTAGGGAACTGGCTAAGCAAGGAGAAGAGGATCCGAATCTTGAGGAAAGCGAGCAAGGAGTGGAAGAAGGACATACAACCGATCATTCTGAACATTCTGAATCTGAAACGGAAATGGAAGGCATTCAGAACAATCCAAACCAGGTACCTAATCCTGTTATCAATAATGCCAATAATGTGAATGCAAATGCTAATAATGAGAACCAAGCCCTAGTTCAAGGAGCGAGGCGCACTTTGCAAAGTTATGCAACGCCTACTATTGAACAATTCATTCCCGCTTATCGTAGCACACCGCAAGATGTCGCGCGGAAGTCTATCACCCTAGGCCTAATGTAATTCAAATGGTGACCAATTATTCTACTTTTCATGGAGTCCAAAACGAGGATCCTGGTGTTCACGTGACGAATTTCTTGGAAATCGTTAGTACTGGTGAAACCAAATTAATCCCGGAGGGTAACATTCGCCTTAAGCTTTTCCTTTCACTTTGAAAGATAAAGCTAAGCAATGGCTTCTCTCTTTAGAGTTTGGATCTATTACTACTTGGGAACAATTGTTGCAAAAGTTCATGAATAAGTATTTTCCTTAGGAAAAACTTTTAAGTTACGCCAAGACATCCTAGGATTTAAGCAACAACCTGGGAGAGTTTTGATCAAGCTTGGGAGCGTTTCAAGGAAGCTATGAGGAAGTGTCCTCATCATGACATATCTCTCCGGCTTTTAATGCAAACTTTTACCATGGGTTGAGAGAGACGAGAAAATTAGAGTAGACGCCCAAAGAATGGAGCGTTTGTTCTTCTATCTCCTGAGGAGGCACAAGTGAAGATGGAGCAAATAGCAATGAATAGCCAATGGGGAGGCAATGACATAGCTACTGTTAAGATGGCCGCTGACATATTCGAAGATAGTGCATCTACCAAAATTTTAGAACAACTTTCTGTGATCAACGATAAGGTAGATGGGATGCAAGAGAGGATGACAAGAGTAGAGAAAGGGGCTGGAATCGAGGTAGCACCTCAAGGTGAGAATGCTGGTATCTTCAAGAAGCCAATTATGTCGGAGGAGGATACTGCACCTAATCATAACCATCCTGGATTCCGATATAGTGACATAAATGCAGGAGAAAGGCCTAAACCACCTACCCCTTATGTACCACAAAGCAGACTAAAACTTTTGGTTGGGAAGTCATGATAGAAAAACTGAGTAATGTCGTCACTGACAATATGGGACAACTTTCAAAATCTATGGCTGAGTTAGCCACTAACTTTAGCCAATATTGTCAGAAGACAGATGCCAAAGTAACCAACCAGGAAGCTTTAGTTCAAAATCTCACACACCAGGTAGGACAACTAGCTGAGCAAGTCTCAACTAGACCTCCTGGAGGGTTGCCAAGCAACACTGAGAAGAACCCTAAGGATGTGAATGCGATCATGACAAGAAGTGGAAAAGAAGTAACTCCACCATCCCTGCAAGAAAAAGTCACAAAGAATAAGGATGGTGAGCCAAGCGATGAGACTAATACTTCCGAATCTTTGCCTGAGCAAAGAACATATAAAGAACCTGCTGGCCCTAGAGTTGAACTTTACGATAACAAATATCCAATCTTCACTGATGTCGACCCTTCAACTTTACCTTATCCTCCACAAAAGCCGAAGCCTAAATTTGATAATAAGAGGTATAAGAAGTTCGTGGATATGTTTAGTAAGTTACAAATCAATATACCCCTAGTTGAAGCACTAGCTGAAATGCCTGAGTACACCAAGTTTTTAAAAGACGCCGTCTCCACTAAAAGGAAACTTCTAGATTTAGAGACCATATGCCTTAATGAGGAGTGCTCAGCCATTCTTCAACACAAGTTACCCCCAAAATGCAAAGATCCGGGAAGTTTTCTCATTCCTGCACTATAGGTAACGATGTCCGAACAAAGCTTTGTGTGATCTAGAGCAAGTGTGAACTGATGCCACTATCTATTTTTCGAAACTAGGCATGAAAGATCTTAAGAAGACCTCAATCACACTGCAGCTTAGTGACCGCTCACAAGGAACCGTGTGGGGTGGTTGAGGATGTGCTAGTTAGGGTTGAAAAGTTTGTATTCCCTGTCGACTTTGTGGTATTAGATATGGAAGCTAACTACGAAGTGCCATTGATTTTAGTGAGACCTTTCATGGCCACTAGTAGAACGCTAATTGATGTTTACAAAGGCGAATTGGTATTAAGAGTGAATGAAGAGAGAGTTGCATTCAATGTCTTCGACACTATGAAGCAACCTGATGATGGAGAGGATGCATGTTTCATGTTGGATTCCATTGATAGGATCGTTCAAGAATTTCAACAACATGAAAATATCAAGGATTTTTTGGATGCTGTCTTAGAAGAAGAAGATGAAGTCAAGTACGTGAGTAGTGAGGAGAAGAAGATGATGTGGCCAGGATGTAGTAGAGGGACCCCAAGACTGTAGAGGAGGTGTAAGTGTCTGCGAGATTGAAAGATTCTATCATAGACCAACGTGGCATAAGTACTTTGAACTTAAACTCACCGGTCAGAAGTTGAAGACCTCTTTGGAAGAACCTCCCACAAATTTGACTTTAAAACCTCTTCCTGCAAATTTGAAGTACGTATTTCTTCAAGATGAGACCTTGCCACTGATAATATCTTCTTCCTTGACGGACTTACAAGAGGAGAAACTTATGAGAGTTTTGAGAGAGTACCGCGGAGCATTTGGATGGACCATAGTTGACGCGTTAAGGGCATTAGCCTAGCGTATGTATGCACAAGATCTCCGTGGACCCTGAAAGAAAGCGGTTGCACAACCTCGAGGCGTTTAACCCCGCAATTAAAGGAAGTGGTTAGGGATGAGGTTATAAAATGCTAGAAATGGGAATTATATTTCCAATTGCTGATAGCGAATGGGTAAGCCCTATCCACGTAGTTCCCAAGAAAGGAGGATTGACGGTGCAAGCCAATGAGTTGAATGAGTTAATTCCTGTGAGGCTAATCACAGGTCATCGAGTATGCATAGACTTTAGGAAACTAAACGATGCCACTCGTAAGGACCATTTTCCTCTTCCCTTCATCGATCAAATGCTCGAGAGATTGAGCGGGCATGGTTTCTATTGTTTTCTTGACGGGTATTCGGGATACTATCAAATCCATATCTCGCCCAAGATCGTGAGAAAACAACGCTTACTCCGCCCATATGGGACATTTGCTTATAATCGAATGCCATTTGGATTATGCAACGCCCATAACATTTCAACGGTGTATGATGTCATTGTTTGCGGATATGGTGGAAGACTTTTGGAAATCTTTATGGATGATTTCTCCGCATTTGGAGACGATTTCGATTCATGTCTCACACATCTAGCACGAGTATTGAAGAGATGTGAAGAGACTAATCTTGTGCTTAACTGGGAGAAATGTCATTTGATGGTTACGGAAGGTATAGTACTAGGCCACCGCATATCAAAGAACGGTATAGAGGTGGATAGAGCCAAAGTCGAGGTGATCGAGAAATTACCTCCACCTACTAATCTTAAAACTTTGCGAGGTTTTTTAGGCCACGCTGGATTTTATCGTAGGTTTATCAAGGATTTTTCCTTGGTCTCAAGACCTCTTACTGAATTATTGGCCAAGGATGTGCCATTCGTGTTTTCAAATGAGTGCATAAAAGCTTTCAACGAAATAAAAGTAGATCGATCACCGCACCCGCTCGTCGCACCGATTGGGATCTTCCGTTTGAACTGATGTGTGATGCAAGTGACACCGCTTTGTTGGCGCCGCTTTGGGTCAACGAAAGATAAGATTTTTAGGCCCATTTATTATGCAAGCCGGACTTTGAATGCTGCCCAAAGAAATTACGCCACAACGGAGAAGGAACTTCGCCGTTATCTTTGCCTTTGACAAGTTTAGATCCTACTTAGTGGGATCTAAAGTCACCGTGGTGGATCGACCATGCGGCTCTTAAGTATCTCCTAGCAAAGCAAGATTCAAAGCCGAGATCGTTGAGATGGATTCTCTTCGCCGCAAGAATTTGACGTAGAAATCGAGAGATAAGAAGGAAGTGAGAACGTGGTAGCCGATCATCTATCGCGCTTACAATTAGAGGATGGCGAGGAATTACCCGAGATAGGAGAATCTTTCCTCGATGAACAACTTTTCTCCATCACCACCATCGGGGACATAATGATTGTGCTTTGCAGCTTTCTTCGCGAATAGAGGTTGTGAAGGAGAAGAAGCGACCATGGTTTAGTTTGTTTGTCAATTATCTATCCGCAAAGTACCGCCACCAAATCTCACTATCCAAGAAAGGAAAAATTCTTTAAAGATATTAGACACTACTATTGGGATGAGCCGTACTTGTTTAAGCTAGGATCCGATAATATTTTTCAAGGTGTGTGCCCGAAGAAGAGTATAATGATATCCTCAAGCATTGTCATTCCTATGAAGTTGGAGGACACTACGGGGAGAAAAACTGCGGCTAAGGTCCTCCAATGCGGTTTTTATTGGCCGACATTGTTTAAGGATGCACACCAATATGCAAAGGCATGTCATGCTTGTCAAATGACAGTAATATTTCAAGGAGGAATGAGATGCCACTCAAGAGCATCCTAGAAGTGGAGCTTTTGACGTTTGGGGAATAGATTTTGTTGGACCCTTCACTTCATCATTATCTAACCGATATATCTTAGTTGTTTGTAGATTTATGTATCCAAATGGGTTGAGGCCATTGCTTCCCCTACTAACGATGCTAGGGTTGTGGTTAGATTCTTGAAGAAGAACATTTTTACAAGGTTTGGGACGCCAAGGGCAATTATAAGCGACAATGGTAGTCATTTTTGTAATAAACCGTTTGAACGGTGATGATTAAGTATGGAGTTCGACATAAGCTAGCATCGAAGATATCACCCCGCACTAGTGGACAGGTAGAAGTCACCAATCGAGAGATAAAGCGTATCCTGGAGAAAACTGTTAATACGACTAGGAAGGATTGGTCGTTACGTTTAGACGACGCTTTATGGGCTTATAGGACTGCATATAAAACCTCGATTGGAATGTCACCATATAGGATTGTTTTTGAAAGGCATGTCATCTACTCAGTAGAATCGAACACCGGGCCATGTGGGCAACAAGGATGCTAAATTTTGATGAGACGTTGGCCGGTGAGAAAAGGATGTTGGAATTAACTCGCTGGAGGAGTTTCGTTTAGAGGCATACGAGAATGCCAAGATTTTCAAGGAGCGCATCGAAGAAATTCCATGACAAAAGATTACGGATAGGACCTTTCAAGAGGGTGATCTAGTTCTCTTATACAATTCGCGTTTAAGACTCTTCCCGGTAAGTGAAATCAAGATGGTATGGCCCATTTCAAGTACAACGAGTCTTTCCTTCCTGAGCGGTGGAGCTATTCAATTTCAAAGACGAGTCCAGATTTGTGGTTAATGGACATCGTATAAGCATTATCACGGGCTTCCGCTGCGGGCCGAGGAGGAAGTTTTGTACCTCGATGACCCTGCCTATGAATAAACCATCTTGAGCCGAGTCGAGCTAGCGACTATAAACTTAGAACTACTACCTATAACTATCCTTTTGGTTTTTCTTTTAATAAAGTAGCATGCGCCTATCACGGTTTTTTTTTCATCTCGCCATGTTCCGAGTCTAAGTTCGGAATAAACGAGGTTTTTTCCTTGATAGCCGTCATGTGAGTTTTTATCTGTGTTTAAATCCTTTTTGGTCTTGTCCATGGCAAAGATAAAATAAAAGTGGCTTGAACTGCTTTTAGATATCTATATCTAATTATCGCCACATTATTTTATCACTTCCATAGACATGGTATTTGACGATTTCGTGGAGCTTGTCTCGCTATACAGATGTGTCTGCTCTCTTCACGCCAGGCCGATGATTACTCCGATATTGTTCCTTTACTTGGGAGCCGCTTCCCAGAGCTAAGTCTTTCATCTTGAACTCATTTATTTTTGTCATTGAGGACAATGCCATGTTTAAGTGGGGAGGCGGGGACTTAGCTATATATTGTGCTATATGTTGAAAAAGTCAAGGGGAGCGGAATATCGAGACAATATTGAGCCAAATTTAAAAATTTTATGGATAAATGCCAAGTTGTTTAACTCGTGCACTTAAACTTGTAAAGTTCTTATACTTAGAATTAATAGGAAATGAACCAAGTTGTGTGAGTACGTGGTCATATTATACTTTTGCGATAAAGTGTTAGTAGACTTAAGGATATTCATGCCAACAATTGCAAGTAGTTAGGTGTTGTTCAATAACTCAATATATGAATCGCTTAGTACCGTATGAGTTATAATAATTGAAAGAAGTATGTGTACACTTTGCATAGATAATTGGTTATGAGGACCCAAAGTGTCGACATTTGTCGATCGATGTATTCTCGATCTTCTAGCCAACAAAAGCGGAGTAATAAGCTTGGGACGTACCTGTGTTTTGACAATGTATTAAAACACTGGGCTTGTAGTAAGTTACCAAAGTAGCCTCGCGCTTGTGGTAATATTCGATGCTAATATTTGATCTAAGATAGAGGGATGCCCTAAAAAGTTTTCCTTCTTGAGATTGATAGTATCTGAAAAATATGAAGATATGAAAAGAATATTCAACTCTTTAAGAGGCTTCGAGTAGTACTCGGTCTCCAAGTCCAAAAACCCTATAGATACGCTCTTGCTTATTGTTCTAGTGCTTTAACAATTGAGAGGCATAAGAAGTATGAATGCCGATGTTGGTGAATTTAGATATGAAGTCCAGCATAAACTCTAATCTTGCTACATTTATATAAAACCTATGCACATGCACACAATCACTTCGATTCATAGCGAGTAGTGAATAATGCTTATCTTATGAGCATGACTGGTATGAGTTGACTCGGGTTTCTTGTGTAAGTATGAGTTGACCACAGGAAATGTTGTCTTGGGGAATAACTTGTTAATGCTTTGTTCGGGACGAAGCAAAGTTTAAGTGGGGGCATTTTGATGACAAATTAAAATATACATGTTTATGTCATCAATTCTAACCTTAAATCGGAGTTAATTATATATATTTCATGTTTAATCACGTGTTTATATTTATTATTTAATGATAAGTGATTATTAATATGATAATTGGTATTTAGCTATTTTTATTATAAAAGAACAATTAATTGTGTGATAAATGCTGATTTTGCGATCATGATAAATCGGAAGATAATTATCATACAATCGAGATCTCAAGATAAAAGAGAAGAAAATCGGAGCATTAAAGAAAAGATAAATCGATCAATTCAAAAGCATGGAGTGGGGAACAAGTCGAGACGAACCGAGTGTGAAAACGCTGAGAGAGGAGGCTCGGTCGACCGAGCCATGCCATTCGGTCGACCGAAAGTGTACGTTCGGTCACCCGAGCCTAATGTGATAAATGCATGTCAATCTTCCGATTCTCCCTATGTCGGCTTCAACTCCTATATAAGCAAAGCAGCTACTTAAAGTGAGAACACACACCACTACAACACAAAACAATTCATACAATTTTAGTTTTTAAGTTTTATTTTCTTTATGTTCGTTCTCATTGTGGATTCGCCGGATTCTCCGATTAGGAGCGCATTAAAGAGTGGAGTCACTCTCGCCTTCGAGGGTATGACTATTCAATTATGCAATCTTTATTCGTAGATCTCATTATATTTTATTATGGAGTAGTTTTTCTTGTATTGATTGCGTGATGTAGATTTATTTACGAACCCATGTGTTTAGGTTAGAAACATTAAGAAGTAATCATGATTTGTTCCGGCACAAAACTGTGTTCGGTCGACTTGAGATGTGTCACTCGGTCGCCCGAGTCTCGCTGCTCGTCGATCGACCGAGCCTGGTTATGTGTAGGCAATATTGTGATCGGCTTCGACTACGCCGATTCTCTCGATTTGGAATTAAAACGAGTAATTAAACTCGATCAACTTAGTTAATCGTCATCATAATTTAACATGAAACCTAAAAAGTGATTGTTACTTAGGATATAGATTGAATCGGCATCTAAGAAGTACGCCTTACCCTAGGAATGTTGCTTAGATGAGGTTACGGTTTATACCGGCATCCCTAGTCTCGTAATTGTGTCGGTTATATATGAGATGGAGGCATTAAAAAGCGAAGTCACGTAATGGAGGCACGATGATTTAGAGGGCCTAAGTGGAACTAAATCTACCTTGTGGGATGACTCCCGTAGTCATAATAATTAATCTTTAACGCTTGTTTTGTCTCGTTATCATCCTAATTCACATGGGAAGTTAAAATCTACTAGCGTAATCAATACTATTTGTCTAGATAATATCAAACGTATTATCCGTGTTTTAGTAGTCTTTAGTTTGTCTTTGTGGTCTTTTGTGTCTTGTGGTTGTCACTATTTTATTTTCTGCATTTAGTTGGTCGTAGACCGCCCTTTCAATTTAGTTCTAATAGGATAAAGTTGTGTTTTATTTGTGCCGAGTCTCTGTGGGATCGACCTCGACTCTATCTGGCTGTACTACAATTGAACCTAGTTCTCTTGCTAGTGGGTTAGTAGGCATCGAGTTATTAATTTAACTTGACCACGTCATCACAGAGCCAAAAATTATGTCATCAACATAAATCTATACCAGCATGGTGTTGTTTCCTTCATTGATTCTGAAAAGATTCTTGTCAATGGTGCCTTTGGTAAAACCATTGTCCACCAAGAATTGAGATAATGACTCATACCATGCTCTTGGTGCTTTTTTCAAACCATAAAGTGCTTTGTTGAGTCTGTACACTTTATCTTCTTGATCTTTAACTTCAAAACCAGGAGGTTACTGAACATAGACCTCCTCTTCTAGAATGCCATTCAAAAATGCACTATTGACATCCATCTGATATACTTTGAAGTTTTTGTAAGCAGCATATGCCAAGAATAATCTTATAGCTTCCAATCTTGCAACATGGGCATATGTTTCATCAAAATCTATTCCTTCTGCTTGAGAATAACCTTTTGCTACGAGTCTGGCCTTATTCCTTACAATGGTACCAGATTCATCCAATTTGTTTCCAAAAACTTGTTCGGTAAGTTTTAAATTTATTATTTCACCGGAACACCCCAAGTGCAAGGCACGTTGTAGTGGGTATTACCGGGTCGTCCAAGGAATCGAATGATGTCGGAAACAAAAATACGCTTAACGTGCGGTGAATTGTCACGATAAATCTAATTAAAATAATAAAGTTCCTACAAATTCAATGGTCCTAAATAATTTCTATTAAACTAGTAAAACAAAAGAGATCAAATTAACAGTAAAGGAAATAAAAATTGAAAAACAACAAATTAAACCTAAATAAGCTATTGAATCTAAAATCCAGTTGCTATGAAAAATTACCGACTTTCTTCTTAATGTAACGAGACAAGAGGGCAACAAGGATTCTACCAAACAACCACCACCCAACCAATTTGTGAGATGAATCAAATTTCTTGGTGTGATCTAACTTAAATCCAATCAAATTTCTTTAATCAAATTTATTTGGTTTCTGTTCCCTTTCTCAAGTGAAACAAAATTAACAATAAAAGAACATGATCATGTGTTCGTCTCCGAATCTCCTACCCAATTAACAATAAACTAATCTCTCGGAATATCATTAATTGTATTGAATGAAGGGTTCTATGTAAATTTAATTCTCATCAAATTCAAAACAACAATCGTTTCATCGATTTTTCAATCTAACAAAACATACATTCAAACAATTCAAAACATTCGATAAAGAAAAATAAATTCAAACTCACTAATAATGTTTACTGAAAATCTCCTGGTTGTGGTGATTTTGTAATGGCTTCATCCCGTTGTCCCATCACGAATTGCTTAGCCTTCAATCATCTTCGATCTCCAAAAGAAAATTGAAAGAAAGAAACTCATCTTTTAGTGTGATGTGTGCGTCAAGTAGGGCTAGGGCGTCAGGCTCTGTGTGTAATGATGTGTGTTGTTAGGGTTTAGACAACACGCCTATTTATAGAATTTTGAGTCGGTGTTGTCAAGGCGGCGGCTGGACGCCCGTTCAAAAGGGGGTGGACGCCCATCCAGGGTGTCGAAAATTTTCGAGTCGGGCCGAGTCTTGAGTGGACGCATGTCCTATGCAAAATTGGACACCGCCAAAGAAAACTTCAAAACTCAATCGCCTTCTTCTTCCTGGACGCCAGTCCATTCCCTTAGACGCCAGTCCACTAGACAGAGCAACAGACGCATGTCCAATGGGAAATCAAACTTCCTGAATCGAATGGCACCTCCCGGACGCCAGTCCAGGCTTGTAAACGCCCGTCCACTGAACGGGGTAGTGAACGCTCGTTCAGACTTGACTTCAAAGCTTCACTTGAACCTCAACTTGCATCTCTTTTCCCTTCCATTAAATCTTCAAGTAGACATCTTTTAAGCTCCTTCCATTGCATGCAAGCGTACTACAAGATGATAAACACGGGCAAGGTGTAAACTCGTACATAAATAGATAAAAACCACGTAAACAACTCGATTTTGCAATTAAATCGTTTCCACATCCATTCTTTCAAAATTTCATTTAACCAGTAAATTTTCTGTAAAAATTAATAAAATACGAAGGATATTATTACGGAATAAAGCGATAAAAACCATAAAAATCACCGTTAACATTTCTGTATACCCATTTGGTTCCAATTATATTTGCATGATTAGGCCTTTCCACTAGTGTCCAAACTTGATTTCTTTCAAAATTCATTCAATTCTTCTTGCATAGCAATTATCCAATCTGGATCTGATATAGCTTCTTCAACAACTTTAGGTTCCATTTGAGATAGAAAACAAGTGAACATTGCTTCTAATTGTCTTCTAGTCCTTACACCTTGTTGTATATTGCCAATGACTTGTTCAATAGGGTGATCCCTTAACCATTGTGGATTTGGATTAGATTGATTCTCAGGAACATCATCTTCAGTAGGGTCTGCTGTTGCTTTAGCAAGGGGTTCAACAAATTCTTGAATTTCCTCAGTTATTGCATCGGTAGTGTTACCAGTAGGGTGGTCTGCAGGGGCAGAGTCAGAAACTTTTAGTTCATTTATCCTTTCCAAAACATCAACACAATCTGGATCAGTGACTTGTTGATTCTCAGCAGGTTCAGAAGCTTCATCTTCCATTGCAGTGAACTTAGGTTCATCAAATACAACATGTATAGTTTCTTCATGCTTTAGTGTCCTTTTATTCAGTACCCTGAATGACTTGCTGACAGAAGAGTATCCTAAGAAAATTCCTTCATCTGATTTTGGTTGGAATGTCTTCAATTGCTCCTTGTGATTTAAAATAAAACATTTGCTTCCAAATGGATGGAAATAAGATATATTAGGTTTCCTTCCATTCCAAATCTCATAAGGTGTCTTCAGCAGCTTCTTGTTCACTGAGGTCCTGTTTTGTGTGTAGCATGTTGTATTGACTGCTTCAGGCCAATATCTTTCAGGTAATAATGCTTCAAAAATCATAGTTCTTCCTGCTTCTTTTAAAGTTCTGTTTCTTCTCTCAGCAACCCCATTTTGCTGAGGTGTTCCAGCAGCAGCTAGTTGATGTAGCACACCATTCTGCTCACAATATTCTCTTATAACTTTATTGAGAAATTCAAGTACCCTTATGTCGATCCGATCTTCACTCTCATCAAAATTTTCTCATTTAGCAATCTCTTCAAAAGTTCAGGCATCTTTTGAAGTGTTTCACTTTTCTTGTTCATGAATACTACCAAAGTGATCTTGAATAATCATCCACAACCACTAAAGTGTACTTCTTTCTTGTTACACTTATTGGTGTTACTGGTCCAAAAAGATCCATGTGCATCAGCTCCAAAACCCTTTTTGTTGATTGTTTTGTCTTTGACTTGAAGCTTGATTTTGTTTGTTTACCTTGGCCGCGAGGCATCACATATAGCATCCTTTTTGAATGTGATCTCGTAAAACCAATCACCGCTTTCTTCTTCACCAACCGATTAATATCATCAAAATTCGATGATTCAACTTCTTATGCCATAACCAATTAAGTTCGACTTGGTATGCACAATCAGGCAGGTTTCTGGAATAGCAGTAGACCAATCCACAACATACATGTTTTGTTGTCTTCTTCCAGCCAACACAACTTGATCACCTCTTTCACTAATGACAATACATGTTTTTTTGTCAAAAGTGACCTTGTAACCCATGTCACAAAACTATCCAAAGGCTCGATGAGGTTGTAGTCCATCCTTCCACAAATGCAACATTCCCGATTGTTAATCCATTTCTCACAAGTGTGCCATATCCTCTTGTATATCCCGGTGTATTCTTGTTGCCAAAATTCACTCTTGGACCATCCTTTGCCACAAAATTTGACAAATGAAGGCTTATTCTTTGTCATATATGCGAACATCCACTGTCAAAGTACCAGACACCCTACAAAACAAAGTTAATGTATTTTAGGTACCCAAAACTGTTTGGGTCCATGATGGTCAGTGGTAAGCATGACCCTTGGCAAATTTCCATAAGGTCTTCTTTGAAAAGTATCATACTTTTGTTCATACATGTATTCTACACATCCATAGGGTCTATCATTTGGTTGTGTAGGACTTACATATGCTTTCTGGCCTTTTGGTATGTAATACTGTTTGGAGTGATTTCTTTTGTTAGAAGCACCAGCATAACCATAGGTTTGCTGTCTGTTAGGAACAGCCTTGTAGTATGGAGTCTGCTGAGGTCTTATATAAGTCCTCTGATGAGCCCTCTGCTGAGGTTTTACCCTAGCAGCATGGTTATATCTGTTGTTTCTAGCAACAGGAGTAGGAACATTCCAATCATCATCGGTGAGGAGAAATCTACCTTTCCCCCTGAGATTAGTATCCCTTGAATGATTGACATTTTTAGGTTTAGGATTCTTATCTTTGGAATATTTCTAATTTTTACCTTTTTGTGTTCTAGCAGACTTGGTCGCAGGTCTGCTTTCAGCAGGTCTAGAAGGTACATCACCCTACCTTTAGATTTATTCTTTTGTTAGGTGTTTGTTGACCTTTTTGACTTCTGATTTTGCTTTCTTGAAGCCTTCTCAGTAGGCTTTACTGCCTCAGCAACCCTTTTGGGAGTTGGATCTTGTGCAGGCACAAACTTAGGACCAATTCTGGTACTAGGTTTAGTAACCTAACTGGATCCACTCTTGTTGGATTATTGAGTTCCAAATCTCAGGCCTGTTCTATCACCATAAGGCTTTCCAGATTTGAATGCAGTGGAGGAACAATATTGTTCAGCAGATTCAACAGCTACTGAATGTTCAGCTGGCTTATGCCGATTCTGTCCAATCTCTTTTTCCTTACCCTTGAGATTTCTTAATTCAGCTTTTAACCTTTCAACTTCGATTGAAGAGCTTTTTTCAAACCTTCACAATCTCATAACCCAGATTGTATTATCCTTAGTTGATTAAGGATGGCATCCAAAGTTTCTTCATTGTCAAAATTTTTGGGATTTGAACCATAAGTTGATTCACAATCACTTCCAACATGAGTGTTTATAGATAAAAATTGTATACCTCCTCTGTTTCATCCATATTTGCCATTAAAGCATAATCATCCATATCAACAACAAGTGCGGATCATCGATTCATTTCCATTTTCTCGATTCTACTTTATATCATGATTCATCTTCAAAGAACCATAGCTTTCTTGCCGGATCTTCTTTGTTGACTTTTGCTCTTGAAGAGGTCCGACAATCGGAGTTTGAAATGTCCAGGCTTCTTGGAATTGAAGCAAAGATAATCAGGTTCCTTCTTCTGTTTTAGTTCAGGACAATCAGTTTTGAAGTGTCCTGGTTTCTTGCATTGATAGCACAAGTAGTCATAGTCTTTCTTGGATTCTTCCTTCTTCTTTTCACTAAATTTCTTTGTGAAATTCCTTGGAGAACCCCTTCCAATTTTCATCATTCTGATTTTCTTGCTCAGTAGGGAAATTTGCTCTTGCATCTCTTCTAGTAGGTCATCTTGAGCTCCTGATGTTTCTTCTTGATGTGTAGCAGCCAATGTAGTAGTCTTTGGTTCTTCCTTTTTAGTCTCAGGTTCAAGTTTCTTGCTGAATTCATAGGCCTTGAGATCTGAAAACAGTTTGAAGGTGTCTTCTTCATGTAGATTTCTCATTTCTTCTATGGCAGTCACCTTCATCTCCCAAACATCTTTTGCAGGTAATGCTTCCAAGATTTTTGAATTGATTTCTTCTTGTGAGTACTTTACCCTCAGTAGGGTGAGTTCATCCATGATTGCATTGAATCTTGACTCCATTTGTTTAATAGTTTCATTTTGAACTCCTGGAACTTCTTCATTGCCACAATCGATCTTGTTCTTCTTGATTGCATCAGTACCTTCACAGATTAATTGCAACTTATCCCAATGTTCTTTTGCAGTCTTGCAATCTTTCACTTTCATGTACATATTGCTATCCAAAGTTCTGTATATGATATCAATAGCAATATTGTTGAGATTTGCTCTTTTTCTATCTTCAGCATTCCATTCTCTTTTTAGTTTTGGAATGTACTGAGTTTCATTATCCACAATTATAGATTTTGTGATTTCTTGTGGTCCATCAGTCAGCACATCCATCTTCTCATCATGTGTTGTAGCTAGATAAGCCTACATACGACGTTTATATTCATCAAAACGATCTAAAGAACACATCAACATTGTTCTAGCATACTGGTTGTTATCCATGATATAAATCTTTGAAAATCAGAAAATTGAAAAAGTTTTCAAAGTATTTTCACAAGCACAACAAGTAGGATTACTTGAGCAATGTAAGCAATCGCTCCGATACCAATTGTTGGTCCCTTGAAAAGGCTTTGGTTAAGTTTAGAGGGGGGGGGTGAATAAACTTAACACTTAAAACTTTTGAAGTTAACAAACTCAAGAACTACTGAGAGCTCTTGATTACTCGAGAGCTCATCGACACTTAGTAGTCTGCTGACTACTGACTTTACTGAATTTTCTGCAGCGGAATATATTTAAATTAAGCCTTATTACTTGTTGTTAAAATACGATACCAAGTATTAGATACTCAGTAGTGTTTGTGTGTGATTCAGTTGCTAGTTCAGTAGGTTGATGTGCCAAATATACTAATGCAGAAAGTAAGTAGGCAATTTTTATAGTGGTTCCAGGTGGTGTAATCCTGTCAGTCCACTCTTCTCCTGTGATGTATGAGGCAATTCACTAGAGATCCTTGAGGTAGCAGTTACAAAAATCCCTAAGTTGTTTGTCCTTCACCAATAGCTATGGCTTCACAAACTGAACACTTGTAACAGGTAGGATTGCTGCTCCAAAGTCTTCCACTGGTCCTTGAAGGTTAGAATTGCCTCTTCACCAGCTCCACCACAAACAACAGTCCTTGACACCCAAAGATGCTTCACTGTCTTCAGTAGATTTCTTATAAAAGAAAGTTTGAATCAAATAAGTGATTCAACCTTCAGCAGCTTGAACAGGATGATATGATCGGCAGCTTGGATTCTTCAAGTGTGTAAACTTGATGTAGCTTGATAACAGATTACACTTGAAGAAGTTTTCTAGATCAGTAGCTTTAAGCTCAGTAGGGTCAACAAGGTGATTTCTTGATAAGAATCAAGCTCAAGATTATATGTTGTTTTTCTCTCAAAATCATCATCTCAGATCTAAATTAGGAGTCCTCCATTTATAGGTGAGAATCCTTGTGACTTATGTTTGAAATTCAAACATAGCCGTTTCAGATTTGTCCCATCTTGACTTGCTTTCTGTCCCTGTACTTTTTGACTGTTTTCATTCTGTTCACCCTTTGACTTGTATCCATTGGATAAACCTCGGTTTCTTTCCAACGTCCCTTTAATCTTAGCCATTGATTTGTTGATAAAATCAAGAGTTGTTATCTGTCCTTTTCTTTGTAATCTTCCAATGTAACATTTGATTAAATCGAAATATATGTTCAGCAGGTTCCTGTGTATATAAGTCTGCTGAAATACATATCAGTCAGCTGATCCAAAGTTGTTGTGTTTATTAAAACACTGCAGCTGACTTCTCTTATATCTAACTTTTTATTATGAAGTTAGATTACACCATTTTAATTATAACTAAGTTCCAATCACCACTTAACTTACGGAACTTAGACCTTGTACACAAGGTATATGAAATCAATTTTGGTCATCACAGACTTCCCTAAATTCTGATTTCATATCCTTGACTTTAAATACTAAGTTTGATCCCTTAGCCTTCAATAATGCGAGTTTGAACCTCACCTTTCGCCTTGGCGAGGTTCCTAAACTAGTCTATTGACTCAGTACCTGTTTGATCTAGACAGGTCTGCTGATGAAAGTCAGCTGACCTTTTACAGTGCTTGTTTGATCAAACCTATACAAAGATCAAACTCTAGTAATCCTATACATTTGATCTAGAGATCTTGTTGCCTTTGCTCTATAACAGCTAGTCTGGCCCTCAACACTAAAACTTAAAAAAAGTCCAACAAAGGGAACTGTTTGTCTAATTCCCGAGGGAAGGAATGGATTCCATTTCTGTGATAGGACAGACTACTCACTCATCCCGAGATAGAGCCAACAAGAAGTGTTGGACCACATCTTCTTGAAGTGATCCTTACTAACACATCAAACTCTACCCTAGTCTAAGCGGTTTGTGCAGTGATCACCTTAGGATTGAGATTAATCCATATATGATCATCTTGTGATTCGATAAGACTTCTCGACCACGGAATTATATCGAGAACTCAAATCAAATCGGTCCAAACCACTATGATTATCATCATATATAAATGCCTCATAGGTTCCTATTACCGATAGTCCGGATAAATCGTCATCACACATAAAGTGTTCAGGCGCATTATTAGCAAATTAATCTTGAGACCCGTGCTCAGTTAATAAACGCTACGGATTAAGTTAATTTTAAGTACATCTCACTAACTCAATCCTCTTGTGTATAGCCATACACCGAGAGTTATGTGATTACATAAACGAGGTACTTAGGGTTTTCAAGTAATGTCTTAATTATAAGCATTCATGCATATAATAAGATGAATTATTAATTACATTCATAATACCAATTAGATAATTGTCTTTCGGCACTACACCTAACAATCTCCCACTTGCACGAAAGGCAAGTGGATTAATTGTATTAGAGCACACCCTTTATATCTATATCTACAACATTCTCCCACTTGCTCAAAACAAATGAGACATATCCCCAAGATTCATACCCTCCAAGCGCATCTTAGTAATTCATCCTTCCAAGCACGACCGAGTGCGCCGCGCGTGAGTAGGTTAGTGACCCGGCACGTGCCAGAATCCGAATACCATGTGACTTGGTACATTGATCGTAGGGTTGGCGGCTTGAGTCAATCTTTGGGATTGAAACGGCGCATTTCTATCTAATCCGGTGGTACGATTTCAATATGCTTATGACCTCTAGTGATTGCAAAATCCTTATGAGCTACCTCTCCAATGTTTTCACAATGAAGTAGTATCGGCTTACTGGATAATACTTTATCACATGAGTAAACACTGAGACCGAGATTGATTTAACAATCATCCTCAATCTAACCTAAAGTCAGAATCAGTGTTATCACTTATATTCTAGTTTGCACCTGAATATACTAGCATATTATTCCTCATTCTCCCGAAGAGACTTGAGGATTCACTAAACATCTCATTTAGTATTCATTCACAGGTTTAAACAAGCATTCCTGAGAGGTAGGGTAGACTATATCGTTGAATGTTGCATAAATGCAAGAATATCTTAACCAGATGAATAGATGGGATTTCCAATGATCGATTCTCGAGAATTTGAGTGAATCAAATCCTTAAGAATGAATCCCGATGGCATGTCAGACTCTGACTTCAGATAACACACCCATGTTGTTTCCAACTGTTTCAGTGTTACCATTCACAAACACTAATCTACATACTACTTTACAAATATTGATGCCCAGTTTATGAAAGACTTATCAACATTATGGTCAATTACACATATTAAAATATATGACTTTGAAATGACCTAGAGGTTTTCTTTAATCCCCAAAGGATATAAGCTATGGCATGCATCCTGCCAAAGGTTCTTTCTGAATAAATTAAGATACCGTTAGTCTTGCAAAAAGATCTTAGGGAATCACCCCTATTTTCTGCTTTGTAACGAATCCGTTATTTGTTCTTAGCTAAAACCATTCATTACGAATGAATTCAGATTCCGTTGTTCGGCAAGGAAGTCTTAGGGAATCACCCCTATTTCCCGCCTTCTGACGAAATCAAGCAAGACTGAGTGGTAAGAGAGATCACGGTCTGGTTAACTCTTTACTTTTTAGGGAATCACCCCTAAATTACTTAGTTTTGCGTTGATAGTTAAAATTTCCTATTCATTCGACTCTTCTCCGTGTATTTCCAATTACTCCCACTGGGCCTGAGATACTCAGGTGGTTCTATAAGAGTTTCAACAGAACTGGAGTATCAAACTCCATTCACATGGTTATGGCTTTTAAACCAACCTCTATGATCAGGATCCTACACAGCCCATGAAGGACTATAGATCATCAATCTACCCTATAGACCGTAAGGTCCTGCAATGGGTAATGGACAAACCATACTCCCACTGCGTTCGGGGTGGATTGATATACTGATTTAGTTTAGTAGTTTCTATTAGTGTTATCACCAACTGTCGGTGTTGGATGTGGACTGAAAAAATCAGTTAGTAACATCTTGAGTACAAATACTTTAAGATCTAAAGTTGTTATTTTATAGACTCTATCAGACCGAGTTTGACAGTATAACCGTCATTATCTGATTTTACGAGTTTTATAACCAACCTTTACTCAATGCATTAAGATATTTCACGACCTGAACGTGTACACAAAATTTCCAGTCCTACCTTCAAGCACTAAATACTAAATGTCTATATTTACGGAAGTGGGGTGAACCGAATTCACTCCTTATCCACAAATACGTAGGCATCTTTTAGGTAGACTTCTCGGTTTTTCATTACAACGTAAACCATTATTTTGTAACCAATATCTTAAATAAGTTCAAGAAATGATCGTAGCACATCAATAACTATATAAGGCAAATTTACGGTGTATCCTTAGTGAAAAACATTTCACCGGGAGGCGAGCCGAGCATCGATCCCAAGACTACGCAATAACCTATTTACGAGTATGGAATACTCTATCTCTGGTGAAATCAGAGATTTCCTCAAATATTTTGGATAAACTTACCGGTGTCTCGAATACTTGTCAAACAAGATGTCACTACTTCAAAAGCTCCCACTAGCTTGTACCTTTCATATGACCCTGAAGGTTGTTATGAACAAGCTATGTTACTTCTTTAAATCTATTACCCTTTCCTGATTGAAAGGAAACTTAGTCATTGTTCCTTTGACTGGGAGATAGGAATCACCCTAAGCCAGTCTTCAGAACTTGTCTTTAGGGAATATGCACTAATTAATAGAATAGAAAGAAGCGTTTATCGAAATACAGAAACCATTTGCGTTTATATTGTTTAAGATGTGTTACATATACCTATTCAGCATAATTTTGGTGTTTCGACTTTATCAAACAAAAGTCCGAGTCTTGGGTTCGTGCTACGAATGTTATATTCATCGTCAATAAGACAAACAAATTATCCTATTGAAAATGAATACGTTCGTTCCAACGAATCTAAAAACAGAAAATGAATTTTACGTGATACTCAAGAATTGAATCCGAGATTCATTTCCTTATATCAACGCTATTAGTCTATCTCAAATAATCACTGTTGTCTATTTTATTTATCGTTTAATGCAAAGCTACTTAGTTCTTCCAAAGAACTAGCTTTTGAGAAAATTGCTAAGGATGCATTGGTCGCTGATCCAAATCACTTTCCTTATCCTCTAATTTCCAATTTATTAATTTTCCAGTTTAGCCTTAAAACTACTTAGTTTAGATGACTAACACGTATAAACATTCTTTCCCATTCTCGACATTCCTTAAATGGAAACAGTCTTGAACTAGCAGTTCGTTTGAGTAGACACTACTCTTGAACTGTGGGATGCCTAATGATAGTGTTACTAGCTTGGACTATTCGATTTTTCTAATCGACAAATCATAAGAGCAAAGCTCCCACTAGTTTATCGGTTCCAAATACCGTCTAACTAGCAACACTTTGTATTTATGATTTTTCAAAGATTAGTACATCATCTAGAACTAAGCTCCCACTAGTTTATCAGTTTCAAAAACTGTCTAACTAGCAATGCTATGTTCATGATGTTTCAAAGATTATAAAATCTCCAGAACTAAGCTCCCACTAGTTTATCAGTTCCAAATACTGTCTAACTAATAACGCTTTATTCTTGTTTTTCCATTGAATGGAAAAACTCTTGTGCAGTCCATTACACATTTCTAATGATTCAGAAAAACAACAAATCATAAGACTAAGGCTCCCACTAGTTTATCGGTTCCAAGTACCGTCTAACTAGTAACGCCTTATGTATATGATTTTCCAATTATTCAATTTAGAAATTTGTTGTGTAATTACAGTATAACTGTCCCTTCCCGATTTCAAGAATCCTATATCTAACCTTTATACTCAATAGGTTAAAAGATATATCACAAATGGTCATTGACCGATCGTATGCGTGAAATTCCCAGTCTTACTTTCAAGCACCGTGTGCTAAATGCTTATATTTTCGGAAGTGGGGTGAACCGAATCCACACCTTATCCGTAAATTCCAAAGCATATTCTAGGTAGACTTCTCGGTCTTACATATCAATGTAAACTGTTATTTTGCTTCCAATATATTTATTGAGTTAAGCAGTGTATTGTAGCACATCTAAAACTATGTAAGGCAATTTAACGGTTCTCACTTAGTGAGAACATGTCACAATAAGGCAGGCTGAGCATCAGTCTCGAGGACTATGAATGGCCTATTCCGAGTATAGAATACTCTATCTCTGTTGAAAACAGAGAAACCTCAAAATATTTTGGATAAACTTACCGGAGTGTTTGAATAGTTATCAGACAAGAAGTCACTACTCGGAAGCTCTTACTAGCTTGTATCTTTCATCAGACCCCGAAGGTCGTCATGAACAAGCTATGTTACTTCTTTATAACCATTATCCTTTCCTGATTGAAAGGAAACTTAGTCATTGAACCTTTATGACAATATAACCAGACTGGGAGAAAGGAATCACCCTGAGCCAGTCTTCAGGTCCTGTCTTTTAGGGACTATGCACTAACTATGGAATATGAAGAAGCGTTTATCTAAATATAGAAACCAATTGATTTTAATAGTTCTTAAGATGTGTTTTATATACATATTTCAATAGTTCTAAGTGGTTTTTGACTTTATCAAACAAAAGTCCGAGTCTTGGATTCGTACTACAAATGGTATATTCACTTTCTATACGACAAACAAATTATCGAATAGAAGGTAAATCCATTCGTTCCAACGAATCTTAAACCGAAAATAAATTTTCCGTGATATCCAAGGATTGAATCCGAGATTCATTTCCTTATATCACTCCCACTATTCTAGCTAAAATTAACTGCCCGTTGTTTACTCTTTTAATCGTTAAATGCACTGCTACATTGTTCTTCCAAAGAACTTCGCTCGAGAAAATCGCCAAGGATTCATAGGTTGGTGATCCAAAATCACCGCCCTTATCCTATGATTTTCGATTAATTAATTTTCGTTCAAATTTAAAGTTTTCTCAGTTTAGATGACTATCACTGTTAGACATATTCTCCCATTCTTGACTTTCCGTGAATGGAAACAGTCTTGAACCAGTGGTTCGTTTGAGTAGACACTACTCTTGAACCATGGGATGTCTTATTTCGAGTGTTACTCGTCGGGACTTCTCGGATTTTTTAATATACCAGAAAAAACAACAAATCATAACATTAAAGCTCCCACTAGTTTATCGGTTCCAAATACCGTTTAACGAGCAATGCTTTATTTATTTTTTTTATTTTTTATTTTTTTATTTTATGATTTTCCGATTTTGTCGATTAGAAAATCTTTTGTACATAGTTCCAATGTTTCCAGAAAAACAACAAATCATAGAACTCCCACTAGTTCATCGATTCCAAATATCGTCCAACTAGTGACATTTCATGACTTTCCGGTTTTTCAATTAGAATGGTTACGTGTGTAGTCAGTTACACTTTTCTAATGTTCTAGAAAAACAACAAATCATAAAGCTCCCACTAGGTCATCGATTCCAAATATCGTCCAACTAGTAACACTCCATGATTTTCTGATTTTTCAATTAGAAAATTACTCGTGTAATCACTACACACTCAAAATTCACTAGAAGAATTTCAATGTCCGAAATCACCTTTGATCAAACTAAGTTTGTCTTCCGTTTGACACGAATGACACTAGTGACATACCTATATGTCACTCTGGTTTTTAAAAGGCTTAAGAGAAAATGTCTCTTTCGAAAAATAATTGCATTATCGATTAACTAGTTCAACGTCCTAGTTACTTTCCACTTTTTAACGAAGTCAATACTAGTCAATTATTAATTTTTAAGCAATTTAGTAAGGGATATAATGCTGTAAATAAAATGACATATATTAATTCAAGTTTAACACTACAATATAAGTTTTATTTTAGGAATTGTAAACTATAAGTATGTGTACTCTACCATTCCAAGGTTTTAACCTCCCATCTTAGTGCCGCTGTAGGGTAGGTCAAAGAGATGACGGTTAAATTGAGACAATCTCATCAACGAATAACTTGTGAGAATCGAACATCCCACGAGAATCGAACATCCCTTTATTCATTTACTACCTTCCTTTTTTAGCCTAGATATTATCAAGAATACCCTTGATGAGTGTGACCTACCATATCGGATCTCTTAAGTACGCCCCAAGTGTGCTGTCGTAGGATAGGTCAGTGACCCGACGAGTACCCGGAAATCCTATCCTTTCGGAGACCAAGCCATGAATGTTGATAGGGGTGAACACCATCCGTAGGGGGACGAAATCAAAGCGCCGTGAGGCATCACCCTTCTCTCACTTACTTGTATCTATAGTAGAGGCCGTGGGGTTGGCTGTCGCCTCCCCCGCTCCCACTCAATATTTTGGAAGTGGTGATGGGTTAACTAACCACATCTTTTTGATGTTAACATAAAAGCACATCAAATCAAGGATTCCGAATGATGTCGGTAACGTAGGCAAGCCTACCCGTCCCTATTCGTTGGAACATATGTGATAGTCGGACGAAATCGGGTCAAGACATTTTATTGAGATAAGAAGGAATCACTCCTCCGCTCTCCAGGTAGCTTAGTCTTGCCGGACCCCGTGCATACATCACACTAGGAGGGTTAAGTCGGTCGAGCCAAGCTCGATTGACCACCCAACCTATAAAGCGAACCGTTTTTATCCAAGATTTATTGTTCTTTTACCATCATTCAATCTCGTAGACACTACGAATCGAAAACGTGATCTCGTTTGGGCTTTTAAGGCGGTTCACCGAGAACACACACCGAAAATGCTTAACGATTTCATAACCCGTCCTCGGATCTTTAATTAGTTACTAAATTTATTAATTACCACGTATTAATTAAATCATGCTATACCGAACTCATTCTACTCTTTTCCGTGTAGATCCAATTACTCCCACTTGGGCTGAGGACGCTCGGTGGTTCTACAAGAGCATGAACAGTAATTGGAGTACCGAACTCCATTCACGTGGTTATGGCTATTAAACCAACCTCTATTATCAGAATCCTATACTGCTCACAAAAGAGCCATAGGTCATCAATCGATCCTCAGACTATAAAGTCCGCCGAACCCGTAATGGGTAATGGATAAACCATACTCCCACTACATTCTAGGTGGATCGAAATTCTGATCTAGTTTAGTAGTATTTAGTGTTATCACCAACAACCGATGTTGGATGTGGTCTGATTTTAATCAGTTAGTAACTACCTTGAGTAAACGTACTGCAAGGTTTAAGGTTTTACTGTTCATAGACTCTATCATAAAGGGCGCAATAAAGATAATGTCCTTTCCGATTTCAAGAATCTGATAACACACCTTTTTCTCAATGCTACAAGATATATAACGATTGGTCACTGACCGAACGTGTTCGTGAAATTTCCAGACCTACCTTCAAGCACCGTGTGCTAAATGCTTATATTTATGGAAGTGGGGTGAACCGAATCCACACCTTATCCGTAAATTCCAAAGCATATTCTAGGTAGACTGGTTGGTCTTACATTTCAATGTAAACCGATATTTCGCTTCTAATATCTTTATTGAGTTAAGCGAGGTATTGTGGCACATTTACAACTATGTAAAGGCAATTCAATGGTTTCTTCCTTAGTGAAAGCATTTCACTATGAGGCGGAACCGAGCATCAGTCCTGGACTATGTGATGGCCCATTTATGAGTATAGAATACTCCATCTCTGTTGAAAACAGAGAAAACCTCAAAATATTTTGGATAAACTTGCCGGAGTTTTTGAATAGTTATCAGACAAGAAGTCACTACTCAAAAGCTCCTACTAGCTTGTTTCTTTCATCAGACCCCGAAGGTCGTCATGAACAAGCCATATTACTTCTTTATAACCATTATCCTTTCCCGATTGAAAGGAAACTTAGTCATCGAACCTTTGAGACAATATAACCGATCGGGAGAAAGGAATCACCCTGAGCCGCCTTGTGTCTTGTCTTTTAGGGACTATGCACTAACTATGGAATATGAAGAAGTGTTTATCTAAATGTAGAAACCAATTGCTTTTAATAGTTCTTAAGATGTGTTTTATATACATATTTCAGCAGTTCTAAGTGGTTTTGACTTTATCAAACAAAAGTCCGAGTCTTGGATTCGTACTACAAATGGTATATTCACTTTCTATACGACAAACAAATTATCGAATAGAAGGTAAATCCATTCGTTCCAACGAATCTTAAACTGAAAATAAATTTTCCGCGATATCCAAGGATTGAATCCGAGATTCATTTCCTTATATCACTCCCACTATTCTAGCTAAAATTAACTGCCCGTTGTTTACTCTTTTAATCGTTAAATGCACTGCTGCCTTGTTCTTCCAAAGAACTTAGCTCAAAAAAATCGCCAAGGATTCATAGGTTGGTGATCCGAAATCACTATCCTTATCCTATGATTTTCAGTTTATTAATTTTCGGTTCAGCCTTAAAGTTTTCTCAGTTTAGGTGACTAACACTTTTAGACATATTCACCCATTCTTGACTTTCCGTGAATGGAAACAGTCTTGAACCAGCGGTTCGTTTGAGTAGACACTACTCTTGAACCGTGGGGTGTCTATTTCGAGTGTTACTCGTCGGGACTTCTCGGATTTTCTAATATACCAGAAAAAAACAACAAGTCATAACATTAAAGCTCCCACTAGTTTTTCGGTTCCAAATACCGTCTAACGAGCAATGCTTTATTTTTATGATTTTCCGATTTTTTCGATTTGAAAATCTTTCGTACATAGTTCTATTGTTTCCAGAAAAACAACAAATCATAGAAACTCCCACTAGTTCATCGATTCCAAATATCGTCCAACTAGCAACATTTCATGACTTTCCGGTTTTTCAATTAGAACGGTTACGTGTGTAGTCAGTTACACTTTTCTAATGTTCTAGAAAAACAACAAATCATAAAGCTCCCACTAGTTCATCGATTCCAAATATCGTCCAACTAGTAATACTTCATGATTTTCCGATTTTTCAATTAGAAAATTACTCGTGTAATTACTACACATTCAAAATTCATTAGAAGAATTTCAAAGTCCGAAATCACCTTTGATCAAACTAAGTTTGTCTTCCGTTTGACACGAATGACACTAGTGACATACCTATATGTTACTCTGGTTTTTAAAAGGCTTAAGAGAAAATATCTCTTTCGAAAAATAATTGCATTATCGATTAACTAGTTCAACGTCCTAGTTACTTTCCACTTTTTAACGAAGTCAATACTAGTCAATTATAAATTTTAAGCAATTTAGTAAGGGATATAATGCTGTAAATGACATGTATTAATTCAAGTTTAACACTACTATATTTTATTTTAGGAATTGTAAACTAAAATTAAGTCTACTCTACCATTCCAAGGTTTTAACCTCGCATCTCAGTGCCGCCGAAGGGTAGGTCAAAGAGATGACGGTTAAATCGAGACAATCTCATCAATGAATAACTTGTGAGAATCGAACATCCTACGAGAATCGAACATCCCTTTATTCATTGACTACCTTCCTTTTTTAGCCTAGATATTTCCAAAAATATCCTTTATGAGTGTGACCTACTATATCGGATCTCTTAGTACGCCCGAGTGTGCCGTCGTAGGATAGGTCGGTGACCCGACGAGTACCAAATCCTATCCTTTCGGAGACCAAGCCATGAATGTTGATAGGGGTGAACACCATCCGTAGGGGGACGAAATCAAAGCGCCATGAGGCGTCACCCTTCTCTCACTTACTTGTATCTATAGTAGAGGCCGTGGGGTTGGCTGTCGCCTTCCCCGCTCCCACTCAATAATTTGGAAGTGGTGGTGGGTTAACTAACCACGTCTTTTTGATGTTAACATAAAAGTACATCAAATCAAGGATTCCGAATGGTGTCGGTAACGTAAGCAAGCCTACCCGTCCTATTCGTTGGAACATATGTGACAGTCGGACGAAATCGGGTCAAGATAGCCTCATTGAGATAAGAAGGAATCACCCCTCCGCTCTCCGGTGTAGCTTAGTCTTGCCGGACCCCGTGCGCATACATCACACTAGGAGGGTTAAGTCGGTCGAGCCTAGCTCGATTGACCACCCAACCTATAAAGCGAACCGCTTTTATCCAAGATTTACTGTTCTTTTACCATCATTCAATCTCGTAGACACTACGAATTGAAAACGTGATCTCGTTTGGGCTTTAAGGCGGTTCACCGAGAACACACACCGAAAGGCTTAACGATTTCATAACCCGTCCTCGGATCTTTAATTAGTTACTAAATTTATTAATTACCACGTATTAATTAAATTTCAACTAATTACACGAGTTTGTATACATGCCTATTTTAATTACCAAAATTAAAATTCTACATGTATGCATGGAGTGGATTTATGATATGATGCATGTCATGGCAATTCCGATTTTATATCTATTTTATGATCAAACACATAAAAAATAAATTGCGGAAAATTTAAACACCGAGATGGATCGTTGGTACCCCCGTATCTAATCTATCCTAGGAAAAAATAAATTACAATCTTGTTGTCTTAATGTCTTCGAGCTTCGAACCTTGAACCACGAACCGCGAACCAGAAAGGAGAAGGGGCCTTTATTTTATAAAAGAAAATATATATATTTTTCTAATTATTATTTTTTATTTATAAAAATCCTGTTGTTTTATTATTCCAGAATTTTTTTTTTATTAAACAGCCTCCGATTATTTAAAAAAAAATTTAGGGTTTGATTAAAAAAAACAAACCCTAGCCGTGTGAAAGAAAAAAAAATTACAACAAAATTTTCAGCCCCGACTCCTATTCATACCTCGAGTTCCGTCTTCATCTCGTGTTCATCATCGTTCTTCGTCGTTCTTCCGGAATTACAAAAAAAAAAAAGCCGAAAAAATAAAGAAATAAAAACAACAACTTTTACATCAATCATATGCTCAAACGATCTAAATCGAGAGAGCTTACAATAGATCTAACGAGTAAACAGTACCAACCCCAATCCATCTCTTCAAACCACAACAATCGCAACAAAAAAAAATATTAAACATGCATCGGCCCTTATAATAAAAATTGGGACAAAAAATCTACATGTTTACCACTCCTAGATCTAATATTTTATACGTATAAATATAGATCACCAGTGCATCGATACCAATCGTTAGTAATATCATCCGCAACGAGCGATTTAAGGATCTAGATCTATAATTTACACGTAATAAAATAACTAGATCTACTCTACAAGGGGGTTGTAGAACATACCTCTTGGATCTCAAAATCCAAGTTGAAGAACCGCAATAGGAAGAACAATAGATGGTGTGAAGAGCACCATGATCTTCCGTACGTGTGATCCGAGCAACTCCCGTGGAAGGAAATCCTCGCCTCGAATCCTCCCGATATGCTACCCGAAAACCTCCAAGATTTTCCTCCTTTTCCTTGGCCGAAATTTTCCTTCTCCTCTCTAAGAGGTAGAAGTCTAAATTAACTAGTGTGTTTTAGGCTTGGGAGAACTCAAGGATTTTATTTTGCAAATTAAGAGTAATCATTGTCCTTCAAGGATTTTATTTTGCAAATAAATAAATCCAATAAATAAAAGATAATCCCATAATATTCTAGAACAAATCTAGAATAATATTTATCTTTATTTCTTACCATAAATATTTATCCAATAAATATTTTGTGCACATGTCTTATTAATTCACAAGAAAACTAATTTCTTGTTTCCTAAAACATATTAGTTTGGGGCGAAAATTCTCTTATTGACCTAGTCAATATGAATTTTCGCCATATAACACTAATTTTGGTCAAGATTATGAAAAATGTCTCTTTCACATATTTAATTATTTAGCCCAACTAATTTAATAGTCCACTAAACAATTAATTCACATATCGCTTTTAATTAAATTCCAATAAGAATTAAATTAATATTATTAGGATTCGACGTCCGAGAATAGCTATGCTATATTGGAGGCACGTCTGGGACCATGGACTAATAATCAATGACTCCGATAAATCAAATAAATAATTATCTTACGAATGTAATAATTATATTCGATAAATCAATCACGAAATATGCCACCATAATCCCGTGATCGCACTCCTCCGATTATGAGATTATATTTATCTCCTCACGAGAATGATAATAAGCGTCCATTGATATAATCATTACATATGGATTAATCCTCCATAGATCGCTTCATTCTAAATCGGAAGTTACCGTTAACCCTTTTAGAACCTCTTATCCTTATTTACCATTAACTCCCTAAGTGATCAATTAATTCATACAACTCACCGGTAGCTAATCGTTGTAATATGAATTCCATTGATCGATCGCTTCTAGGATTAACAAATAAGTGGAACCGTCTATCTACTTCCGTAAATAAAAGGAATGGATTCCGTATCTCGTGATAACATACGTACTACTCACTCAATCCAAAGATAATGCCAAGATGGGGTAATTCGGATCACAGACTCGAAGTGTAATCCTTAACCGTCAAAGTCAAACCTCATACCGATTCAAGCAGCTTGATCGTGATCACCTCGTGATTAAGATATATCCATAAATATGATCATCGATTGATTCAATAAGACTTCTCAATTACGGAATTATATCGTGAACTCTAATCAAATCGGTCCAAATTATATATGATATATCTATCACATATAAATGCCCCACTAGGTTCTCTTAACCGAAAGTCCGGATAAGGCAATCACACATATTGTGTTCTCAAGCGCATTAATAGCACGTTAAAGGAGAGACCCGATACTCTCGATTAACTTCACTACGGGCTAATTGTATTTTAAGTACATCTTCACTAACTCAATCCTCCTGTGTATATCCCATACACTGAGTTAAGTGATTACATAAACGATATACTTTTGGTTTTTCTGTAGTTTAAATACTATTGTCACATTGGTGAATATGAAAATAATAAATATGAATAATAATGTCAATTCATTCATTAAATAAAACAATTACAAAATTGTCTTTCGGGCATCACACCTAACATCTACCACCTCTTTCACCTCTATGTGAAGATCTTAAAGCTTTGACCCTTGCTTCCCAGAAATTAAGTCCCAAAAAGGAATTTAGTCCCTCATGGAAACCCTTGTCATGGTAAGGTCTTCTCTTGTTGTAGTAAAGCTTCTTATATTCCTTAAAAAGATCATCAGTAAGTGGAAGTCTGCCATGTGCAGGTTCTTTGTATGCATTTTTGTCAGCTTCCCATTTCTTTTGTGCATAAAAAGATCATGGTCCGTGTATTTCCAATTACTCCCACTGGGCCTGAGATACTCAGGTGGTTCTATAAGAGTTTCAACAGAACTGGAGTATCAAACTCCATTCACATGGTTATGGCTTTTAAACCAACCTCTATGATCAGGATCCTACACAGCCCATGAAGGACTATAGATCATCAATCTACCCTATAGACCGTAAGGTCCTGCAATGGGTAATGGACAAACCATACTCCCACTGCGTTCGGGGTGGATTGATATACTGATTTAGTTTAGTAGTTTCTATTAGTGTTATCACCAACTGTCGGTGTTGGATGTGGACTGAACAAATCAGTTAGTAACATCTTGAGTACAAATACTTTAAGATCTAAAGTTGTTATTTTATAGACTCTATCAGACCGAGTTTGACAGTATAACCGTCATTATCTGATTTTATGAGTTTTATAACCAACCTTTACTCAATGCATTAAGATATTTCACGACCTGAACGTGTACGCAAAATTTCCAGCCCTACCTTCAAGCACTAAATACTAAATGTCTATATTTACGGAAGTGGGGTGAACCGAATTCACTCCTTATCCACAAATACGTAGGCATCTTTTAGGTAGACTTCTCGGTTTTTCATTACAACGTAAACCATTATTTTGTAACCAATATCTTAAATAAGTTCAAAGAATAGATCGTAGCACATCAATAACTATATAAGGCAAATTTCGGTGTATCCCTTAGTGAAAACATTTCACCGGGAGGCGAGCCGAGCATCACCCGAAGACTACGCAATAACCTATTTCGAGTATGAAATACTTATATCTCGTGAAATCGTAGATTTCCTCAAATATTTTGGATAAACTTACCGGTGTCTCGAATACTTGTCAAACAAGATGTCACTACTTCAAAAGCTCCCACTAGCTTGTACCTTTCATATGACCACAAGGTTGTTATGAACAAGCTATGTTACTTCTTTAAATCTATTACCCTTTCCCGATTGAAAGGAAACTTAGTCATTGTTCCTTTGAGACAAGTTGTTCCTTTGACTGGAGATAGGAATCACCCTAAGCCGCCTTGAAACTTGTCTTTAGGGAATATGCACTAATTAATAGAATAGAAAGAAGCGTTTATCGAAATACGGAAACCATTTGCGTTTATATTGTTTAAGATGTGTTACATATACCTATTCAGCATATCTTAGTGGTTCTGACTTTATCAAACAAAAGTCCGAGTCTTGGGTTCGTGCTACGAATGTTATATTCATCGTCAATAAGACAAACAAATTATCCTATTGAAAATGAATACGTTCGTTCCAACGAATCTAAAAACAGAAAATGAATTTTCTGTGATACTCAAGAATTGAATCCGAGATTCATTTCCTTATATCACTGCTATTAGTCTATCTGAAATAACTGCATGTTGTCTATTTTATTTATCGTTTAATGCAAAGCTACTTAGTTCTTCCAAAGAACTAGCTTTTTGAGAAAATTGCTAAGGATGCATTGGTCAGTGATCCAAAATCACTTTCCTTATCCTCTAATTTCCAATTTATTAATTTTCCAGTTTAGCCTTAAAACTACTTAGTTTAGATGACTAACACGTATAAACATTCTTTCCCATTCTCGACATTCCTTAAATGGAAACAGTCTTGAACTAGCTAGCAAATTTTGAGTAGACACTACTCTTGAACCGTGGGATGCCTAATGATAGTGTTACTAGCTTGGACTATTCGATTTTTCTAATCGACAAATCATAAGAGCAAAGCTCCCACTAGTTTATCGGTTCCAAATACCGTCTAACTAGCAACACTTTGTATTTATGATTTTTCAAAGATTAGTACATCATCTAGAACTAAGCTCCCACTAGTTTATCGCCAAAAAGCTGCCTAACTAGCAATGCTATGTTCATGATGTTTCAAAGATTATAAAATCTCCGAACTAAGCTCCCACTAGTTTATCGGCCCAAATACTTGCCTAACTAGTAACGCTTTATTCTTGTTTTTCCAATGAATGGAAAAACTCTTGTGCAATCCATTACACATTTCTAATGATTCGTAAAAACAACAAATCATAAGACTAAGGCTCCCACTAGTTTATCGGTTCCAAGTACCGTCTAACTAGTAACGCCTTATGTATATGATTTTCCAATTATTCAATTTAGAAATTTGTTGTGTAATTACACTTTTAAAATTCACTAAATGAATTTGTCTGATAGTCCTATATCATCTTTTGTAAATTAAGCATGGTCGTCTCTAGTTCAACACGAGTGACATCCGTGACATACCTATACTATGTCACTTAAGTTTTTAAAGGCTTAAGGGAAAAATCTCTTCCGAAAAATTAACTGCATTTATTGATAATTCACAACGTACTTGTTACTTTCAACATTTTTAATGAAGTCCTATTACTAATAGTTTAGTAGCCTAGAGATTTAGTTGTAAAATAAATATGACAGAAAGATAAATTCAAAAAATAAATTTTCACTACTAGATTTTTATTTTAGGAATAATAAACTATAAAAATTTTATCCTACCATTCCAAGGATTTAACCTCGCACCTCAGTGCTGCTGTAGGGTAGGTCAAAGAGGTGATGGTTAAACTGAGACAATCTCTCTCAATGATTAAGCTTCGAGAATTGAACATCTCACAGGAATTAGACATCCCGGACCTTAATCATCGATTACCTTCCTTTTTCTAGCCTAGATATTTCGAAAATATCCATAAAGAGTGTGACCTACTATATCAGATCTCAAAATACGCCCCGAGTATGCCGCCGTAGGGTCGGTCAGTGACCCGATGACTACCCAAAATCCTATCCTTTCGAAGACCAAGCCTTGAATTTTTATAGGGGTGAACACCATCCATAGGGGGCCGAAATCAAAGCGGCTCAAGGCGTCACCCTTCTCTCACGTGAATGCATCTATAGTAGAGGCCGTGGGGTTGGCTGTCGCCTTCCCCGCTCCTACTCAATAATTTGAAAATGTGGTAGGTTTACTAATTACGGTTTCGGTCTTGACAATAAGAAACAATGAATCAAAGTACTCCGAACAGGGTCGGTTAAGTAGGCAAGCCTAAGCCGTCTTATTCGTTGGAACATATGTGATCGCCGGTCGGATCCGCAAGAGAAGCCCCGCTTTAGCCCGAAGGCTTATCGGATATGCTAAATCTTGTCGAACCCCGTGCAAACGCTACACGCGTGGAGGGTGTCAATCGAGCCGTAGCTTAGTTGAACTCGCCCAACCATGGTTAGACCATCCCATGTACTAAGATTTTCCGATTTCTATGTTGTCAACCAAAACATAATCTCGTTTCTGTTTAAGGCAGATTCACCGAAAACTCAACGATTTATCTAAGTGGGATTCACCGAGAATCCATCACTAAAATCGTAACGATTGACAAAACCCGGTTCCTCGGTTTTAATAATTAGTTACTTAATTAATTAACTACCACATATTAATTAAAAAAAGCTTTTAACTAATTATACGAGTTATACATGCCTAATTTATTCGAAATAAACTAGCTACATGTATGCATTGGAGTGGAATCATGATATGATGCATGTCATGGAAATTTTCCGGTTTCTATCACATAATATCGATCATACACAAAAAAAATAACGGAAAAAATAAACACCGAGATGGATCGTTGGTACCCCCGTATCTAACCTATTAAAAAAACACAAACCCTAACTAGGGTTTACTATTTTCTAATCTGCTGCCGCCGCTTTATCGACAATCGGACATCCTCGTAGGTTTAGATCAAAATTTCGACGAACCGACAAAGAGGGGTCAGAGTGCTTTTACGACACAAAGAAAGAATTTTATTGTAACGATTGACATCGAGATGGACTCCGATCGTCACGAAATTTTGAGTGCCTGTTTCTTCAACTTTCAGTCTTCATTCTGACTGGAGGGATTGTTGTTTCAACGGCTCAATCTCTGGGAATAAATAAAAAATCGAACATAAACTAAACTGATCTACTTCTAGGAAACTAAAATTACAAAATTTCCTATACTCATATAAACGAATTTATATGAGTTTACAATAGATCTAAAGAGTAAACAATACCAACCCCAATCCATCTCTTCATCCACGACAATCACAAGGCAACATACATGTATAAATTTCGATGCATATAGAAAAGCAAACAAAAACAAAAAAACAATCTAAACATCCTTTTTCCACTCCTAGTTCTAAAATTCACATACTTTGATTGATATATCAAAGGCTCTGATACCACTTGTAGGATTTAATATCATCGGATGGATCATAGATCCACCCGATTACGCAACGGAAAGAATAAGATCTAGATCTAGTCAACAAAAATACATAAAATAATAGATCTAAACCTACGAGGGGGTTTAGATTACCAACCTTTTTATGGTGCAAAAATGCCAAGAACGAAAGGTCAATCCAAGCTAGTTGAGATCCTAGCTAGTTGAGAAGCCAAAGTCTTCCAACGTGTGTCTCCAAGCACCACCAGGTGGATAGTGTTTCAAGCCGCCAGACCTCCTCGATATGCTACCTTAGAAAACCCGAAGTTTTCTAAAACTCGAACCCATAGTATTTGGCCAAGACATCTAAGCCATAATACTACCCAATAACTCGAAATTTGTGATATGATATATGGCTTGGGAGAACTCTCTTTATATAGGAGAGTAATCCTTGTCCTCCAAGGATTTAATTAATTAATACAAAATCAATCAAATTAATCCTTTTCCTTAAAAGATATATCTAGTATATTCTAAAATTAATTAGGATATATAAGAGATATTCTTTTTCCTTAAATTATTCAACCAATAAATAATTTAACCACATGTCTTATTATTATCAAGAAAACCAATTTCCCAACAAATAATAAAACCAAAATGCGCCAAACCCTAGGTCAAAAGGGGGTCACACGCATTTTTCACCATTTTGGGTCGAGTCCGCAAAAAAAGTATTTTCCGTGTATTTAATTATCTAGTCCAACAAAACATTTAATCCACATATCTATTAAATAGTCCAATCCAACTATTTAATATTAATTGAGGTGAAACGACGAGAAAACATATGCTATGTTAGAGCCACGCCGGGACCATGGACACATATTCAATGAGCTACAATAAATTAAATAAACCCGAAACTCAACTCTGCCGAATATAGATAACTTATACTCAACTATGAGTTGATAAGCGCCCACCGATATAATCATGACATACGGATAAATCCTCCATAGATCGCTCAAGCTTCGATTCGGGATATCTCCATAAACCCTTCTCAAAACCTCTTATCCTTATTTACCATTATACCCCCTAGTGATCAATTAGTTCATAACTAATATAATATGAACTCCACGGATCTCAGTTTCTAGGATTAACAAATAAGGGAACTGTCTGTCTACTTCCCGAGGGAAGGAATGGATTCCATATCTGTGATAGCACAGACTACTCACTCATCCCAGAATAGAGCCAACGAGAAGTGTTGGACCACATACTATGAAGTGATCCTTACTAACACATCAAACTCTACCCTAGTCTAAGCAGTTGTTTGTGATCACCTAAGGATTGAGATTAATCCATATATGATCATCTTGTGATTCGATAAGACTTCTCAACCATGGAATTATATCGAGAACTCAAATCAAATCGGTCCATCCCTATATGATTATCATTATATATAAAGGCCCCACTAGTACTTATTAATGATAAACCGATAAGATCACACACCTAAAGTGTTCAAGCGCATTATTAGCAAATTTATCTTGCATATAATAAGATGAATTATTAATTTCGCCATAATACCAATTAGATAATTATCTTTCGGCACTACACCTAATGTAAACAATCGAAACCCAAAAGAGCTAGTGGCACACAAATTAAACAAACAACAAAGACTAAGGCTTAACCAATCATAAAATACAAAAATCGTGAAGAAAACGATTTACCTGATGATCGGGCAGAAATATGAAAGGGACGAAAGAATGTGGAATGACCTTTCGTAATCCTCGCCGAAATTGCCTCGCCAGAGAAATTTTCCCTTGCAAACCGCCGATAAACCTCCGCCATAGAAATTATGAATTTTGAAAGTGTTTAGGTAGAGGCCTCATCTTTATATAGACTTGAAGTGTGGATCTGATGGTTCTGATAACAACGATCCAACAGATGAGATAAAAGGCGGGACTTTCGAGTTTTGAATTTCAAATAGCCGCCATCGCGCACAAAGAATGAAAGTGGCTATCGCCAATCAAAATAGGCGGGGGTCACGCCGCTTGTTACATCAATCTGGGTAAGAAAAGTCGCCAAAATAAGCACGGATCGCATGCAAGCTGTGGGGCCATTCGGAAACAACCGCTCCAAGTCGGCTTAAGGCCAAAGGCCCAAGAAGCCAAATCCTACGGGTTAAGGCTATCCGCCCATTTATAACTTCAATCGCTCGAGGCCAAAGGCCCAAGAAGCCAAATTCTACGGTTAATTCTATCCGCTCTATTTATAACTTCAATTCACCAGGCCAAAGGCCCAAGCCAGCTAAATCCCATGAAGTTAAGGCTATCCGCCTATTTATAACTTCAACTGCTCGGGCCAAAGGCCCAAGCCAAATCCTATGATGTTAAGGCTATCCGCCCATTTATAACTTCAACTGCTCGAGGCCAAAGGCCTAAAGCCAAATCCTATGAAGTTAAGGCTATCCGCCATTTATAACTTCAACTGCCTCAAGGCCAAAGCCCCAAGAAGCCAAATCCTATGAAGTTAAGGCTATCCACCCATTTATAAGTTCAACCGGCTTAGGGCCAAAGGCCCAAGAAGCCAAATCCCATGAAGTTAAGGCTATCCGCCCATTTATAACTTCAACCGGCTCGAGGCCAAAGGCACAAGAAGCCAAATCCTAAGAAGTTAAGGCTATCCGCCCATTTATAACTTAAACCGGCTCAGGGCCAAAGGCCCAAGAAGCCAAATCCCACGAAGTTAAGGCTATCCGCCCATTTATAACTTCAACCGGCTCGAGGCCAAAGGCCCATGAAGCCAAATCCCACGAAGTTAAAGCTATCCGCCCATTTATAACTTCAACCGGCTCGAGGCCAAATGCCTAAGAAGCCAAATCCTATGAAGTTAAGGCTATCCGCCCATTTACAACTTCGATCGGCTCGAGGCCAAAGGCCCAAAAAGCCAAACTCTACGGAGTCAAGGCTACTCGCCTAAAATGACTTCCGCAACCACGCTTATTCGCCCATCGGAGCCATCCCAAAAGGCCAAGAAGACTAGTCCCTACCCGACACCTCGAGATGTCAGCGGGTACTGAGTAGCAGGCCTTTGATAGGCCGGCCCTCACATCTGAGACCGCCGAGTACAGGCGAATGGGGCCGGGAAAGGTGGGTGCGGCCAAGCCCTTGCCGTCCCAAACATAACCACTCTGGAAATAGGCTTTGACAACAGGCCCATGATGAGCATACGGGTGAGAGATCTGCTAGAGGTCCTTCACCCCCAACACTTGGAGAATACTGACTGACGACCTAGCGATCCCCGCTAAGGATATATGATAACAACTTGAGGATTTGCACCGCCTCGGTCTCAGATTGGCCCAACCAAATATCATCGATATATAGTCGCATTATATATCCTTAGTCGTAATTATGTTGAATGTTAGTCGGTTCTCACCCTATAAATAGGGCTCCATGTATAACTCATAAACCCAGTTGAATATATGCACAACAAGGAAAAACTCTGCCCCCAATTACTTATTACTCTCTTTGCTTGTACGACACAACCCTCTTCATTGTTCAACTCATACGCTGCTCCACCGTGAGCCACCCTCCACTTCACCACGCACACAAACTGATATCCACCACTACACCACCGCCGACCACCCGTGATAATTTTGACGCTATCGCAGTGTATACCGCAAAGTTCCATTTATGGATTAAAGCAAGCTTCTCGGAGTTAGAATATTCGCTTGATGAGCAAACAACTGATTTCATCAAGAAAGAATATGAGCCTTGTGTTTACAAGAAGGTTAGTGGGAGTGCCATTATGTTCTTAGTTATTTATGTAGATGACATATTGCTCATAGGAATGATGTGCCTATGTTACGCTACCAAAGTTATCCAAGAACATCTCAATGAAGGACTTGGGTGAAGTAGCCTATATTCTAGAATCAATATCTATAGAGATAGGTCGAGGTTGCTTGGTCTGCACAATCCACCTATATAGACTCTACCTTTCAAAGGAAATGTGTCTTAAGACGTAGAGGAGGATAGGTCGTAGATGAGTAGGATGCTTTAAGCTTCGGCTATCGGGTCTATCATGTACGCCATGTGCAGGCACTGCACTGCATGTCTCATACCCTCTTAGTATGACTAGTAGATACCACCTAATCCATGTAAGGGTCACTGGATTGCAAATAAGAACATTCTCAATTACATGAGACGATTTTCAGGATATGTTCCTGGTTTTCGTGAAGGATGATTTAGTATTACGAGGTTACACAGATGCCGATTTCAAATCGACAAGGATGACTTAAAGTCACAGCCTAGATTTGTTTTCAAGCTTAACGGGCGGAGCAAAGAGTTGGAAGAGTTCCAAACAGAGACTCACCACAGACTCTACAATGGAAGCCAAATACATAGCAGCCTCGGCGGCAAAGGAAGCGCTTTGGATGAAGAAGTTCATTACTAAACTTGGTCCGGTTCCTCTCATCAAGGTCCAAAGGCCACCGGACTGGTGATAACAATAGGCGATTTCTCACCAAAGGAACCAAGGCCTCACTGGTCTAAACATGTGCTGGCAAACATTATCACTTGATTAGAGAGATAGTAGATAGATGAGATGTAAAGATAGAGAAAGTCCACACGGATGATAACATAGCCGATCCGTTAACCAAGGCATTATCACAAAGAAAGCATGAGAAACATGTTCACATGCATGAGATTAGGCATATGGGTGATTGGCTTTAGCCAAGTGGGAGATTGTTGAAAATGTGTCCTAAACCCAATTGGGTTGGACCGATCTGACCGGTCGGGTCGCTTACGCTTTATTTTAGTTAATGTAATAACTTTTTATGATTAATAAAAGCACGCTTGTTAATATATATTGTTTATCTTCATGTTATTAGTTGTGTATATATATATATATATATATATATATATATAGTAACGCCCCTGTGTCAAATCATGATAGAAAACCATTATAGTGATTATGGTTGATGAGATCTCTAATCGCTTTAACAAGTTTGATACTTAAATGTCTCTAGTCATACGCATCACAAAATAGACATTGAAAGTATGATTAGGCTAGCACGTATTGGATGTCTTCTATCTTATTGAAGATAGGGATAAATTTCGTTTATCGAAGTGTATAGTACACTTGGATCAGACGGGTGGACGCATTAGAGAATGCGACGTTAGACCGACCCACTTACATTAAGTGTCACACTATGTGGCGGTTGTGTAATTATCCTAAAGACCGAGTCTTTATGGCATCACGGTGTGGATTTTCATGATTTTACACTATTGATATTTCCAGCCACGGGCGATCATGCGGTAGTGATTGGGTGTGATATCAAGCATGCGGAGTATGCATGTTTGGTCGTCCGAATTATTTTATAAGAAATGTCTAGCTCTCGAGAATCTTTGCAAATTGGGAGTAAATGTGTTATTCCAAGAGAGCATGATATCCGTGATTATAAGATACGATCGTTAATGTATCGACACTTGAGATACGACCGTATGGATATTATTACAAAGGGTAGGATTGTAACTTACACGGTAAATCGCTTTATATCAAAGGTAGTAGTAATTGGCGCTCGACTCTTCCGATGATTGGGGTCACGGTGTGTTGCTGACGCTATCCCGTGATCGCCAGGCATGAAGGCGGCATTTTCGTAATTTGAACTTTGTGTCTACGACCAACATATTCGAAGCCTATCAGGGGCACACATATTAACATCGAGTTAGATTAAAATGCGGTTATGGTTGATAACCAAATAAGGTAAGTTTTGTTAGTAATATCATCCGCAGCGGAAGCGATTTAAGGATCTAGATCTATAATTACACGTAATAAAACAACTAGATCTATTCTACAAGGGGGATGTAGATCATACCTCTTGAATCTCAAAATTCAAGTTGAAGAACCGCAAAGGATGAATATGAAGATGTGAAGAGCACCACGATCTTCCGTACGTGTGATCCAAGCAATTCCCGGTGGAAGGAATTTCGACTTGAACCCTCCGATATGCTACCCGAAAATCTCCAAGATTTCTCCCTAATACCCCTTGGCCGAAAAATATTTTCTTCTCCTCTCTAAGAGGTGAAGTCTAAATATGTAGTGTGTTCTTTGGCTCAGAGAACTCTCTTTATATAGAGAGAGTAAAACTTAAGCCCCAAGGATTTTATAATTAATACAAAATCAATTATGATAATCCTATTAAATAAAAGATAATCCCAAAATATTCTAGAACAAATCTAGAATAATCTTTATCTTTATTTCTTACCATAAATATTTATCCAATAAATATTTTATGCACATGTCTTATTAATCACAAGAAAACTAATTTCTTGTAGACTAATATATGCTTGGGTCGAAATTATCATTCTTGTGACCTAGTCACAAAATTCGACCAACACACTAATTTTGGGCCAAGATTGTGAAAATGTCTTTTCCACATATTTAATTATTTAGCCCAACTAATTTAATAGTCCACTAAACAATTAATTCACATATCGCTTTAATAAAGTCCAACGAACTAAATTAATATTATTAGGATTCGACGTCCGAGAATAGCTATGCTATATTAGAGGCACGTCAGGGACCATGGACTAATAATCAGCGGCTCCGATAAATCAAATAAATAATTATCTTACGGATAGAATAATTATATTTGATAAATCAATCACAGGAATATGCCACCATAATCCCGTGACTGCACTCCTCCGATTATGAGATTATATTTATCTCTTCACGAGAATGATAATAAGCGCCCATTGATATAATCATTACATATGGATTAATCCTCCATAGATCGCTCATTCTAAATCGGGAAGTTACCGTTAACCCTTTTAGAACCTCTTATCCTTATTTACCATTAACCCCTAGTGATCAATTAATTCATACAACTCACCGGGTGATCAATCACAGATATGAACTCGCGCGATCGATCGCTTCTAGGATTAACAAATAAGTGGAATCGCTATCTACTTCCATAAATGGAAGGAATGGATTCCGATCTCGTGATAAATACGTACTACTCACTCAATCCAAAGACAATGCCAAGACGGGTAATTCGCACTACGCACTCGGCAAATCCTTAACCGCCAAGTCAAACTTCATACCGATTCAAGCAGCTTGACTCGTGATCACCTCAGATTAAGATATATCCATAAATATGATCATCCATTGATTCGATAAGACTTCTCGATTACGGAATTATATCGTGAACTCTAATCAAATCGGTCCAAATTTCATATGATATATCTATCATATATAAATGCCCCATTAGGTTCTCTTTAACCGAAAGTCCGATAGACTATCACACCTATTGTGTTCTCAAGCGCATTAATAGCACGTTAAAGGAGAGACCCGATACTTCGATTAACTTCACTACGGGCTAATTGTATTTTAAGTACATCTTCACCAACTCAATCCTCCCGTGTATATACCATACACTGAGTTAAGTGATTACATAAACAATATACTTAGGGTTTTCTGTAGTGTAAATACTATTGTCACATCGGTGATTATGAGAATAATAAATATGAACAATAACGCTAATTCATTTATTAAATAAAACAATTACAAAATTGTCTTTCGGCATCACACCTAACAATCTCCCACTTGCACGAAAGCATGTGATTAATTGTTTTAGAGCACACCCTATTATTTAAAATACAACAAACTACATCTCCCACTTGCTCTAAAGCAATGGAGACTCATCCCGTATTCTAGTACCCACTAAGCATGTCATAACCATTTCGATTCCAAAATACACTCCGAGTATGCCGTCGTAGGATAGGTCGCTGACTCCGGAGTACCTACATCCGAATGTCATGGGTCTTAATGATTAGTCGTTGTCGGCTCGAGACGATCCGTAGAATCAAACGCTACCGTCCATCAAATCATGTGGTACTCGAGTAAACATCGAGCCCGAGATCGACTTAACGATCATCCTCAATCGACTTAAAGTCAAAATCGTTGTATCACACATATCCAAGTTCACACATGAATATGTCCGCATATTATTCCTCGTTCTCTTCAAGATACTAAAGGACATACTAAACTTGCTTTGTTAACCGCCGAATCTAAGATTCGATCAAATTTGACGCTCAATAACTCGACCATCTCTTACTAGAAAGAGAATCTATCCCATTTCTCTTGATCCAAGATTCGTGAGAGTCATTCCCGAGGCATAGGGTAGAACTTCCTCGTTGAATGTTGCATACACGCATGCATCATCTTAACCAATAAGATGGATGGGAAACCAAAGGATCGATTCTAATGAATTCGACCGAGTCAAACTCTTAAGAATGTTGTCCAAATCTCATTGCAGAGAATTGTGGTATCGTCATATTCTGACTTCAGATAACACACCCATGTTGATTCCAACTGGTGCAGTGTTATCCTTCACAAACACTAATTTATATATTCACTACTGTACTAAAATTGATATCCAGTCTACAAAAGACTTATCAATATTCTGGTCAAATCCACATATTGTAGAAATATATGACTACCAATGACCGAGAGGTTTGCTTTTTATCCACAAAAGGACATAAGCCTTGATACCATCCCGTCATAAGTTCATAAGTCAATACCTTTCTGCTTCGAATGAATCCAGACTCCGTTTGTTTGGCAAGAAAGTCTTAGGGAATCACCCCTATTTTCTGCTTTTGAACGAAATCATGCAATACCGAACTCATTCTACTCTTTTCCGTGTAGATCCAATTACTCCCACTGGGCCTGAGACGCTCAGGTGGTTCTACAAGAGCATGAACAGAATTGGAGTACCGAACTCCATTCACAGGTTATGGCTATTAAACCAACCTCTATTATCGTAATCCTATACCGCTTCACAAAAGAGCTATAGGTCATCAATCGATCCTCGACTATAAAGTCCGCCGAACCCGTAATGGGTAATGGATAAACCATACTCCCACTACATTCTAGGTGGATCAAATTCTGATCTAGTTTAGTAGTATTTAGTGTTATCACCAACAACCGATGTTGGATGTGGTCTGATTTTTATCGCTTAGTAACTTCACCTTGAGTAAACGTCATCGCAAGGTTTAAGGTTTTACTGCTCATAGACTCTATCGTAAAGGACGCAACAAAGATAACCGCCTTTCCCGATTTCAAGAATCTGATAACACACCTTTTCTCAATGCTACAAGATATATAACGATTGGTCACCGACCGAACGTGTTCGTGAAATTTCCGCATCTACCTTCAAGCACCGTGGTGCTAAATGCTTATATTTATGGAAGTGGGGTGAACCGAATCCACACCTTATCCGTAAATTCCAAAGCATATTCTAGGTAGACTGTTGGTCTTACATTTCAATTTAAACCGATATTTCGCTTCTAATATCTTTATTGAGTTAAGCAGTGTATCAGGCACATTTACAACTATGTAAAGGCAATTCAATGGTTTCTTCCTTAGTGAAAGCATTTCACTACGAGGCAGCATCGAGCATCACCCCTGTGGACTATGTGATGGCCCATTTATGAGTATAGAATACTCCATCTCTCATGAAAACAGAGAAAACCTCAAAATATTTTGATAAACTTGCCGGAGTTTTTGAATAGTTATCGACAAGAAGTCACTACTCAAAAGCTCCTACTAGCTTGTTTCTTCATCGACTCGAAGGTCGCTATGAACAAGCCATATTACTTTTTATAACCATTATCCTTTCCCGATTGAAAGGAAACTTAGTCATCGAACCTTTGAGACAATATAACCAGATCGGAGAAAGGAATCACCTCGAGCCGCCTTTGTGTCTTGTCTTTTGTGGACTATGCACTAACTATGGAATATGAAGAAGTGTTTATCTAAATGTAGAAACCAATTGCTTTTAATAGTTCTTAAGATGTGTTTTATATACATATTTCAAATAGCTTCTAAGTGGTTTTGACTTTATCAAACAAAAGTCCGAGTCTTGGATTCAGATTACAAATGGTATATTCACTTTCTATACGACAAACAAATTATCGAATAGAAGGTAAATCCATTCGCTCCAACGAATCTTAAATGTAAAAATAAATTTTCCATGATATCCAAGGATTGAATCCAGATTCATTTCCTTATATCACTCCCACTATTCTAGCTAAAATTAACCGCCTGTTGTTTACTCTTTTAATCGTTAAATGCACCAGCCGCCTTGTTCTTCCAAAGAACTTAGCTCAAAAAAATCGCCAAGGATTCATAGGTTGGTGATCCAAAATCACTATCCTTATCCTATGATTTTCGGCTTATTAATTTTCGGTTCACCTTTTAAAGTTTTCGCTTTAGGTGACTAACACTTTTAGACATATTCACCCATTCTTGACTTTCCGTGAATGGAAATGGAAACAAATTTTGAACCAATGTTCGCTTGAGTAGACACTACTCTTGAACCGTGTGGGTGTCTATTTCGAGTGTTACTCGTCGACTTCTCGGATTTTCTAATATACCGTAAAAACAACAAGTCATAACATTAAAGCTCCCACTAGTTTTTCGGTTCCAAATACCGCCTAACGAGCAATGCTTTATTTTTATGATTTTCCGATTTTTTTCGATTTGAAAATCTTTCGTATATAGTTCTATTGTTTCCGTAAAAACAACAAATCATAGAAACTCCCACTAGTTCATCGATTCCAAATATCGCCCAACTAGCAACATTTCATGACTTTCCGGTTTTTCAATTAGAACGGTTACGTGTGTAGTCGCTTACACTTTTCTAATGTTCTAGAAAAACAACAAATCATAAAGCTCCCACTAGTTCATCGATTCCAAATATCGCCCAACTAGTAATACTTCATGATTTTCCGATTTTTCAATTAGAAAATTACTCGTGTAATTACTACACATTCAAAATTCATTAGAAGAATTTCAAAGTCCGAAATCACCTTTGATCAAACTAAGTTTGTCTTCCGCTTGACACGAATGACACTAAGTGACATACCTATATGTTACTCGTTTTTAAAAGGCTTAAGAGAAAATATCTCTTTCAAAATAATTGCATTATCGATTAACTAGTTCAACGCCCTAGTTACTTTCCACTTTTTAACGAAGTCAATACTAGTCAATTATAAATTTTAAGCAATTTAGTAAGTGATATAATAATGTCAGAAATGACATGTATTAATTCAAGTTTAACACTACTATATTTTATTTTAGGAATTGTAAACTAAAATTAAGTCTACTCTACCATTCCAAGGTTTTAACCTCGATCTCAAAGCCACCAAGGGTAGGTCAAAGAGATGACGGTTAAATCGAGACAATCTCATCAATGAATAACTTGTGAGAATCGAACATCCCACGAGAATCGAACATCCCTTTATTCATTGACTACCTTCCTTTTTTAGCCTAGATATTTCCAAAAATATCCTTTATGAGTGTGACCTACTATATCGGATCTCTTAGGTACGCCCGAGTGTGCCGTCGTAGATAGGTCGCTGACCCGACGAGTACCCGTAAATCCTATCCTTCGGAGACCAAGCCATGAATGTTGATAGGGGTGAACACCATCCGTAGGGGGACGAAATCAAAGCGCCGCGAGGCGCCACCCTTCTCTCACTTACTTGTATCTATAGTAGAGGCCGTGGGTTGGCTGCGCCTTCCCCGCTCCCACTCAATAATTTGGAAGTGGTGGTGGGTTAACTAACCACGCCTTTGATGTTAACATAAAAGTACATCAAATCAAGGATTCCGAATGGTGTCGGTAACGTAAGCAAGCCTACCCGCCCTATTCGTTGGAACATATGTGACAAATGGACGAAATCGGTCAAGATAGCCTCATTGAGATAAGAAGGAATCACCCCTCCGCCTCCGGTGTAGCTTAGTCTTGCCGGACCCCGTGCATACATCACACTAGAGGGTTAAGTCGGTTCGAGCCTAGCTCGCTTGACCACCCAACCTATAGGCGAACCGCTTTTATCCAAGATTTATTGTTTTTTACCATCATTCAATCTCGTAGACACTACGAATTGAAAACGTGATCTCGCTTTGGGCTTTAAGGCGCTTCACCGAGAACACACACCGAAAGGCTTAACGATTTCATAACCCGCCTCGGATCTTTAATTAGTTACTAAATTTATTAATTACCACGTATTAATTAAATTTCAACTAATTACACGAGTTTGTATACATGCCTATTTTAATTACCAAAATTAAAATTCTACATGTATGCATGGAGTGGATTTATGATATGATGCATGTCATGGCAATTCCGGTTTTATATCTATTTTATGATCAAACACATAAAAATAAATGCGGAAAATTTAAACACCGAGATGGATCGCTGCATTACCCCGTATCTAACCTATTAGAAAATAAATAACCAAAACCCTAACTAGGTTTACTACTTTCTAACTAAATCTGCAGCTGTTCGAACTCTTCGACGATCGGCATACAAACGAACTCGGATCGACGAAACTTTCCAGATCTTATCTTCACTCCTTGAACTTCAATATGGACGGTTGGATCGGTGCTTAGACTTATCAACTATCTCCAGTAAAACGCCCAAACTTGCTGCTGAATCTGACTTTGACTGCACTGCATCAAGGACTTCCTGAGGCAGATCGGGAATCGAGATGAATCCCGATCGACCTGAAATTTTTATGGTACGTCCAAAACTCCAATTTGATCAATCTGAACGGTCGGATTTGCTTTTCAACGGTCCAAACTCTCCCAGAAAATCGAGGAAGTCACAGATAGTGTTTCTGTGAATCCTGCGTTTTTCTGTTACAGCAGCCTCTTCGCAGCATCAAACGGATATCGAAACGGACTCTGATCGACGCCAAAATTTGTGGAGTTGATCATCATCTTCTAATCTTGATTCTGACCGGAGAGATCTTCGTTTCAACGGTTCGATCAATGGGAAACACGAAATAACTAAACAGCTACTAAACAGATCTATTTTCTGGAAATTAAAATTGCAATAAAAAAAGAATTACATAATTTCCTATACTCATATGGACGAATTTTCATCGCTTATATGAGTTTACAATAGATCTAACGGGTAAACAAAGGCCAACCCCAATCCATCTCTTCAACCACTTACATTCATAAGCATAAAAATTAAACATATGCATCGCCCCCAAAAAATTGGGATAAAAATCTACATGTTTTACCACTCCTAGATCTAATATTTTATACGATAAATATAGATCACCATGGCGATCGATACCATCGTTAGTAATATCATCCGCAATGAAGCGATTTAAGGATCTAGATCTATAATTACACGTAATAAAACAACTAGATCTATTCTACAAGGGGATGTAGATCATACCTCTTGAATCTCAAAATTCAAGTTGAAGAACCGCAAAGGATGAATATGAAGATGTGAAGAGCACCACGATCTTCCGTGACGCGGTGATCCAAGCAATTCCCGTGGAAGGAATTCTCACTTGAACCCCTCCGATATGCTACCCGAAAATCTCCAAGATTTCTCCCTAATACCCCTTGGCCGAAAAATTTTCTCTCCTCTCTAAGAGGTGAAGTCTAAATATGTAGTGTGTTCTTTGGCTTGGGAGAACTCTCTTTATATAGAGAGTAAACTTAGTTCCCAAGGATTTTATAATTAATACAAAATCAATTATGATAATCCTATTAAATAAAAGATAATCCCAAAATATTCTAGAACAAATCTAGAATAATCTTTATCTTTATTTCTTACCATAAATATTTATCCAATAAATATTTTATGCACACGTTTTATTAATCACAAAGAAAACTAATTTCTTGGTAGACTAATATATGCTTGGGTCGAAATTATCATTCTTGTGACCTAGTCACAAAATTCGACCAACACACTAATTTTCAAGCAAGACATTAAAAATGCCTTTTCCACATATTTAATTATTTAAATTTAACTAATTTAATAGTCCACTAAACAATTAATTCACATATCGCTTTAATAAAGTCCAACGAGAACTAAATTAATATTATTAGGATTCGACGTCCGAGAATAGCTATGCTATATTAGTGAGGCACGTCTTGACCATGGACTAATAATCAATGGCTCGATAAATCAAATAAATAATTATCTTACTTGATAGAATAATTATATTTGATAAATCAATCACAGAATATGCCACCATAATCCCGGATCGCACTCCTCCGATTATGAGATTATATTTATCTCTTCATGAGAATGATAATAAGCGCCCATTGATATAATCATTACATATGGATTAATCCTCCATAGACTGCTCATTCTAAATCGAAGTTACCGTTAACCCTTTTAGAACCTCTTATCCTTATTTACCATTAACCCCTAGTGATCAATTAATTCATACAACTCACCGGTGATCAATCACTGTGATATGAACTCGCGCGATCGATCGCTTTCTAGGATTAACAAATAAGGAATCGTTTATCTACTTCCATAAATGGAAGGAATGGATTCCGATTCGTGATAACACGTATCACTCACTCAATCCAAAGATAATGCCAAGATGGGTAATTCGCACTCACGACTCGGCAAATCCTTAACCGCCAAGTCAAACTTCATACTCGATTCAAGCGCTTGATCGTGATCACCTCAGATTAAGATATATCCATAAATATGATCATCCATTGATTCGATAAGACTTCTCGATTACGGAATTATATCGTGAACTCTAATCAAATCGGTCCAAATTTATATACGATATATCTATCATATATAAATGCCCCATTAGGTTCTTCTTAACCGAAAGTCCGGATAGACTATCACACCTATTGTGTTCTCGGGCGCATTAATAGCACGTTAAAGGAGAGACCCGATACTCTTCGATTAACTTCACTACGGGCTAATTGTATTTTAAGTACATCTTCACTAACTCAATCCTCCCGTATATACCATACACTCGAGTTAAGTGATTACATAAACAATATACTTAGGGTTTTCAGAAGTGTAAATACTATTGTCACATCGGTGATTATGAGAATAATAAATATGAACAATAACGCTAATTCATTTATTAAATAAAACAATTACAAAATTGTCTTTCGGGCATCACACCTAACAATCTCCCACTTGCACGAAAGCATGTGATTAATTGTTTTAGAGCACACCTATTATTTAAAATACAACAAACTACATCTCCCACTTGCTCTAAAGCAATGGAGACTCATCCCGCATTCTAGTACCCACTAAGCATGTCATAACCATTTCGATTCCAAAATACACTCCGAGTATGCCGTCGTAGATAGGTCGCTGACTCGGGAGTACCTACATCCGAATGTCAGCGGGTCTTAATGATTAGTCAGTTGTCGGCTCGAGACGATCCGTAGAATCGAAACGCTATCGTCCATCAAATCATGTGGTACCGAGTAAACACCGAGCCCGAGATCGACTTAACGATCATCCTCAATCGACTTAAACTCAAAATCGCTGTATCACACATATCCAAGTTCACACATGAATATGTCCGCATATTATTCCTCGCTCTTCAAGATACTAAAGGACATACTAAACTTGCTTTGTTAACCGCCGAATCTAAGATTCGATCAAATTTGACGCTCAATAACCCGACCATCTCTTACTAGAAAGAGAATCTATCCCATTTCTCTTGATCCGAAGATTGTAGAGTCATTCCTTTGAGGCATAGGTAGAACTTCCTCGTTGAATGTTGCATACACAGATGCATCATCTTAACCAATAAGATGGATGGGAAACCAAAGTGATCGATTCTAATGAATTTGACCGAGTCAAACTCTTAAGAATGTTGTCCAAATCTCTCATTGCTGCAGAATTGTGGTATCGTTATATTCGACTTCGATAACACACCCATGTTGATTCCAACTCGTGCAAAGGTTATCCTTCACAAACACTAATTTATATATTCACTCACTGCATTAAAATTGATATCCAATCACAAAAGACTTATCAATATTCTCGTCAAATCCACATATTGTAGAAATATATGACTTCCAAAGGACCGAGAGGTTTGCTTTTTATCCACAAAAGGACATAAGCCTTGACAAATTCCCCTGCCATAAGTTCATAAGTCAATACCCTTCAAGCTTTAATGAATCCAGATTCGCTTGTTTGGCAAGAAAGTCTTAGGAATCACCCCTATTTTCTCGCTTTTGAACGAAATCATGCAATACCGAACTCATTCTACTCTTTTCCGCGTAGATCCAATTACTTCCCACTGGCCCGAGACGCCAGGTGGTTCTACAAGAGCATGAACAGTAATTGAGTACCGAACTCCATTCACGTGGTTATGGCTATTAAACCAACCTCTATTATCGTAATCCTATACGCTCACAAAAGAGCCATAGGTCATCAATCGATCCTCGGACTATAAAGTCCGCCGAACCCGTAATGGGTAATGGATAAACCATACCCCACTACATTCTAGGTGGATCGAATTTCGATCTAGTTTAGTAGTATTTAGTGTTATCACCAACAACCGATGTTGGATGTGGTCCGATTTAATCGCTAGTAACTACCTTGAGTAAACGCATCTCGCAAGGTTTAAGGTTTCATCGTTCATAGACTCTATCGAAAAAGACACAACAAAGATAATCGTCCTTCCCGATTTCAAGAATCGATAACACACCTTTTTCTCAATGCTACAAGATATATAACGATTGGTCACCGACCAACGTGTTCGTGAAATTTCTGCACCTACCTTCAAGCACCGTGTGCTAAATGCTTATATTTATGGAAGTGGGGTGAACCGAATCCACACCTTATCCGTAAATTCCAAAGCATATTCTAGGTAGACTGTTGGTCTTACATTTCAATTTAAACCGATATTTCGCTTCTAATATCTTTTATTGAGTTAAGAAAGGTATCAGGGCACATTTACAACTATGTAAAGGCAATTCAATGGTTTCTTCCTTAGTGAAAGCATTTCCTAACCATGGCGGCCGAGCATCGA